>JAQFZJ010000332.1:0-33992 GCA_034695645.1 Folsomia fimetaria
TTAATGAGGACGAGCCTGTGTAACGTTTATGATTTCTATCAGGTCTATTTCAAAACAAAAAAACTTGGTATGCTTTGGGTTTACCAGAAGGCGGTGGGAAATCGGTTATTTAAGTTAAAAACACGCAGAGAAATAATGCCCGTAGTAGGGAACCAATAAGGTTGAATGCGGCTGAGATTGGAATTTTAATTTAAGAATCACTTTTACGGGACCATGCATTAATTTCGCAATTTTAGTTTATAAATGTCTTGTTGTTTGAAGTCAGCTACTGCAACTATAAACAATAACAGTCACTCATTGTTACAATTTGTTTGAGTTTGAAAAGTCATTATTCATTATATGCGTTACATTTTTCTATCTACTTTTGCGTAAATACTACAAGTGTAGTTTAGTTAATTAATAAAATAAGGTAAATGAGAAATGTGGTTTTAGAGAAAGTGAAGGCATGTGGACAGGTTGGCGTTTGCCGCACCTTGATAAGACATCCCCGTGATGAAAGCCAGCTTGTGCGCATATTGACAAGGTGCAGGCACAGCGACGGCTCCAGGCCAGTTGAAGTACATGTGGCACATTTTGTACGTCAGCAACTGAAGCTTGTCAGGGTCCAGACCTTGTGCGTCGTGGATAACATTGTAGTAGCACGGGCTCACAGTTCCATGGCGTGTGGCGGCAGACACGAGGAAAAAGTCTTAGCTGTGGATGAACAAATACAACAGGTAATGAAATAAAAGACTTCAATTCAATTCAATTTACCTTTATCCTTTATTAAGACTGTTAGATTGTAAAACCTTTAGGTGTTTATGTGTGTGTATATATAGCTTAGCTTACCGTTCAGGGATGGTTATAACTTCATCGACGATTGTGCCGGGTGGGGGTTTTCATACTTGCCACTGCGATGCAACATCAATCTGGAGTTGGTCCTCTTTGTAACCACGATCAAACTAAATTTTGGCATGGGTTGATCTACGTTATCATACATCTCCTTCATAGCTTGCTAAAAAATAAAGAAAATGACGGGTATAAGTGGAGTTAATACACGAATTAAAAAATGATGCAATTTTACCTGTAGCTGAACCAACTCCAAATTAGCCACTTGTGAAAGTTCTCCATCAACCTACACCATCCCGGAAAAAGATTATTCGAGCAGGAAGTCCACCATTATGTTCGCTATATGCACGCAAGCATTCTGTGTAAAATATTATCATTTGATTGTTAGAAAATTCTCAATTTGAGGTAAATGAGACAAATATCAAAACTTGTAAAATCGGTAAGAATGACTCTGGAAAACTAGGCAAGAATCCCATTCGCCTAACAATTGATATAAAATATGCATGTAATGGGTCGTATTTGTAAATCAAGGTTTCAATTTAGTAAATTTAATTATAAATTGCGTTAGTTATGATCCACCGATAACGTTCACCACAACTTATATTTATATGAAAAGCAAGGTCTTAAGTTGAAGTTTAGATGGAATAAATATCGTAATTATTAAGGTAGTTAGTTTGTAGTTCAATCTTTACAATGTGTGATTGCAACGAAAGACACTCTTTAATAGCCCCTGTCCATTGCACAACGCGCGCTGTAGAGTTTCCCTGATGCAGCTAAGGCAAATAGGATCGTTAAGAATTGAAAACACTACTTATGACCTACATTAGATATTTTCACGATCCTGTACAGTGATCCCTAAACTTTTCTTGTCTACACGCACACATTTTTTTGTTAATATAACCGACAACCAAAGGCACTGGATGATAGGCAAAAGAGTCGTGTGTGTGGTATAATGCGGTAGGCCGGCCAGCGCTTGAGGTTAGAAATAATACAATCCTTCACATACGTATAGGTCAAATTTTAGATTGTTGGTTCGAGCAAACACTGACATCGGTTGTACTTTCAATATAACACTGTACAGGTCCAATATAAATAATTTACACTGTGGGTAGTTAACGGGGTGAGTTAATTAAAAATAATCCTATTCAATTGAAGAAAATAATCTTTGTTTTGCATCTAATATAAATAGGAAATCATCTTAAAGCTTCATTTCTTTGTTACACTACCGTTTCTGGTTCAATTACAGTTAACAACGATGTCCAATGCTATTTCCCACCCGGAACGGGTCAACGCAAGAAAGGTAACCCGATGCTGCCGAGTAAGCCGCCGACTTTGCAGGTTTTTCTCTGGTGAGGATTTCGTGATGATATTATAAATTAACCATTGTTTGCATTCGATATATGTATGTTCGTGCTTAGCATGCAAAAGATTTGCAACATCGCTGTTGCCGTGCATTTCTGGGGAAGAAGATGATGACGGGAATGGTATACTCGAATCTGGTTCTGGCGAGATGGGAAAGCTTGGAACCCAACGGAGTGGACCTGAAGAAACAGGAATCCTTCATATTTCAAAGGAAAAACTTCAGATCGTAGCTGGAGAAATTGGAGAGGAGAAGCAGGTTGATTCTTTGACATCTGTATCTTGCTCGTCGAGTGATAAAATCTATGAAGTCAAAAGGGTTGCAGTTGGAAGAAGAAATGTAATCTCACAACCATATCAAAGTTTAATTCAATAGTAAATTCTTATACAGTATTTTTGTTTCCAATAATGAAGGATGACGATATCCACAAACGAAAGTTATTATTTAGTCATCAACTGGAGCTGGAATTACGACGCTATGATGCACACCATCGCATTGTCCAATTCCCTGGGCACCCCGCAGGTTCATTAAGTATCAATGGCTTAGTTGAAATGTGTATCTGGATCAACAAATCTGGCATATGCCTATTGGAGATTTTAAATCAATTAAAGCGCCGCAACGATATCAACCAAGTTAAACTAAAAAATCGTAGACTGCTTCCATATCGAAATAGGTAATAAAACTATATAGTTCATAAACTATACTTCCTATCATTTCATCTTTCAAAATGGATTCTTTACCACAGGTTCAAAGATTGTCGGCCGCAGGATCCGATGCAATTACAACGGCAAATTACCTCAAGCGCACACTTTGCAGAGTCACCAAATCTTAATATTGACTTGTCCGTGACTTTGGAAGAGTTGTATTTTGGTTGCGTCAAAAAGCTGATAATTACAAAATATTCTGTATGTGAATGTTTCCAGGATTTAAATACCATTACTTGGAAGTTATGCTATACTTGTAATGGTCAAGGGTCCGGTTGGGCAATTGATAATTTATCGTGTGTGTGGTACATGTCCCTGTGCCCAACGTGCTGTGGTGCTGGAAAACAATTGTCCACCGATTTCTCTTACGAAGCGCAGAACCAATGCCGAAGTTGTGACGGGTCCCTTATCACAAAGGTTGAAAAGGAACTCGTTGTTGACATTCCCCGAGGTTGGAAAGATGGAAAAATTATACTAATGAAAAATGCTGGACATCACCTGCCTGGTTGTGTGAAAGGTGCCATTGTTGTCAAGGTCAAACAAATTCCCCACCCAGATTTCAAGAGGAAAAACGATTCGCTTCACATGAATATCAATATTTTGCTAGGAGAAGCTTTGTGTGGTTTGAAGAGGGTAGTGTATACTATTGATCACAAACCTGTGATAATAAAAACTTCAATGGGACATGTCATTGCGCCAGGCGATACAAAAGTGTTGGTGGGCAAAGGTATGCCGGTGTTCAACTCGGTAAAATTCGGTAATTTGCTGATCGAGTTCTCCGTTATATTTCCAATCCATCTACAGCCAACCTGTTCATGGACCGAGCTGAAGGAACTATTGGAGCCATCCGAGTAACATTAATCGTGCTAGGATAAAGTAGTGGGAGCGTTTGTAATTAATATCCATGTGTTATACTAAAGTCATGCTCGGCGACAACTAGAAAGTAATTTCGTCAATTAATGTTTAATTTGGTGGTTGAATATTAGCTTTATTTTAGTTACAAAATAGTTGTTAATGATTATTTTATATATTTTTTTTTAATTTTAATTTGTTTTTAAATAAATATCTACACGCTTTATTTTATTATTCAGTCGTTATGATTTACACTAAAAAACATTTGCTTCACAGGCCCATGAATCTTGCGGTCCGTGTTGTCAGTAGCATGTAGTAGAGTTTTAATTGCACTAACCTTTCATTCCTCCTTACTGGGTACAATATTCAATCCGTTATTTTCATTCTCTTGCATTGTGTGCATTGATAACGCCGCTCTGTTGGATCAATTACCCACCAATTGTGTATGACGTTGACGTATTTTATTTACGTTGAATCAATTCCTTGTTTTACTTTGTACAATATTCAATCCGTTATTTTCATTCTCTTGCATTGTGTGCACTGATAACGCCGCTCTTTTATAACCTGCAGTAGAGCAACAGTAGTGGCGAGCGAACAGAGTCGACAGCATATAAATAACAGCATTAAAGCGAACGGATGGCCACCGTCACCGATCGCGGACACTGCTTACATGCAAACTGACATGGAATGTTTTTCCTGTGTGTGTTGAGTTGGCGGTTGCCATTGTATACATTTAGTGCATTAGGCAATACTAGTGACCCAATCCATAAAAATTTCCGTGTAAAAATCACATCCGGCCGATATGTGACGACTTTAGTGACGAAAAATCGCCACTTTTTCCCCTGTAAATCAAGCGGCCGCTCCTCCGTTCCCCTCCTCCGCTTCTCCCTCTACTCCTCCCACGCTTCTACTCGCACAACAAACTCGCACTCTCCTAACTTTTGTGCATCAGAATGATTTTTTGAAGAAATGGAGGAAAATTAATTTAAGGTGAGAATTTCTGTAGGTTATAATATACGCAAGCAATATGCATAGTGTAGGAGAAATAGCGAAATAATTTAAAGAAATGGCAACTTGTAAAATTGGTAAAAACATTTAATTGGTCAATTTAAAAAATCATTCTGATACACAAAAGTTAGGAGAGTGCGAGTTTGTTGTGCGAGTAGAAGCGTGGGAGGAGTAGAGGGAGAAGCGGAGGAGACGGAATGTGATTTTTACACGGAAATTTTTATGGATTGGGTCACTAGTATTGTCTGATACCTATACATTAAATGTATATAGTGGCAACCCCCAACTCAACACACACAGGAAAAACATTCCATGTGAGTCTAAAAGGGTTTTTGTCAAACAGTAAGGCCGCGTTAAGAAGGACGGTGCGGTGTAATACTTCCAAAAATGGGTAGCTACGGACTCGGGCCGTTGCGCATGGTCCTTTCATCCTACCATGCCGTTCTGCAATGCTTGTAGCGCAGGATTCGCATCTGAAACTTTTAATAAGGACGAGCCTGTTTAACGTTTCTATTACGTTGATTTCTAACACAGACTGCTATACAAAAGTACGAATAGACTGAAAATTTTCTTAGAAATCCAAAGGTAAATTGTGACATAAAACATGGTCATTGTGGGAAAACATTTAACCAATCAAACTATAGCATTTCGACCTGTTTTGAATTGATGATCACGAATTATTACTAGGTTTTATCAAGTATTAAAAGTATGTCAAGTCACGTCAAGTAAACTTTTATTAACAGTGTGTCAACACGTATCAGCTACAATAAGCTGGTTTCCAACCCATGACACATAGCTAAAATCTGTATAAGCACTATACTACAAAGAAATATATATACTAATAAATTAAACAACTAAATAAATATTAGGCTTCATTAAATGATTACGGCATTGTTTGGCAAATGTCCTATCTATAAACTCTGATACCTTGTACCTAATCAGGAACCGTCTGTTTTCAACCTGAAAACCAACGGGTCATGTTTTATGACAACGCTTGTCCGTACTCTAATAATTCATGGCGCAAACACGGTGTGTGCATCTATCGTCCGAACCTCCAGCACATTGGTGCGGTTTATTGCCATTTTATACGTAAACTATTTCACTCAGGTTTATTTTTCAAAATTATCTACCTTGATATGATTACAGAAATGAGTGGTGCTTCTTCAAAATGTCGTGAAAGGGTTTTCCATCTCACAACCTTATAAAATCTTTGTTAATTGGAATCATGTTCGCACTAAGTAGGATGAAATATTAAATAGTCTAAATGAAGCTTAATAAAATGTCAAACAGTAAGGTCGTGTTATGGAGGAGAATCCTGTATAACAACTTCAAGGTGTAAGTTATGATCAAATTCAAGTAAGCTGATTTAATATGCACAATTTTCACTTTTTACATTAACTGTTGCCCATATCTGCCCAGTTCATGTGAGAAATGAGACTGCTCTGAGCTTGAGCAGGGCAGAACTGATACCGAACGAACAAAGCCTATGTATAGGGTCCTAGTGAGAACAAGTTTGTAAATATTGGGCAAATCTGATTTAAACAGTGGGCGTATGTACATCTATTCAATCTCACCGTCTCCATTCAATCTACCATAGCTGCTGCCAAACATAATTATATATATTCAAACTCATGCTAAACTCCATTTAATTTGCATTGCAGCCCTAAAGCATATAGTTTCATAGCAGCGGTGCTAAAGGTATGCTGAGGTTTGAATCCACAGATATAGGGTTTGCTCCTCCGGTGGGGATATCATTTTTGACCTCAATCGGCTCAGTGCAGTCCCAGTTTAACTCAAATGTTGCTTAATCAGAAAGAAGTTATAAATACGATGTTGTGAATTGAGCTTGATCGGTTCAAATGAATCTTAAAACTTCATAAAGGTTAATTTCATACAGGCCTGCTACCTCACACTTCTAGCCTTGGTATCCAAGATCCAGTGCAGGCTGCTCAGTCGGGTATCGGATTATTACGATGCCAACATACAGAAATAATATGAAAAAAAGCAACATAACCACACTTTGCCGTAAGTAAGCCAAACGTTATGCTTTTAAGAATGAATTATTTTAAATAGGCATTGAAGTAACTATGCAGATGAGATTAACGAATATTTAAGGATCGATCAAACACAATTTCCTACATTTTCGCAAGTCCTTCAAATTTCGTACTGGCAAAGGAAATTGTCCAAGGTGGCGTATATGTATAATTGTTCCATTTGCATAGGTGCTCTATCCTCATCAAATGCATGGGTCGTGGGTGTGGTCGTGTTCTTTTTCGTAAACGTTTTCGTAAAATGTGAGGTAAATAATTGTTTCATTTGCGTAGTTGTATTCTCTCATCAGAACTAGAGGGTGTGGTTGTGTTATTTTTCGTAAATGTTTCCAAATGTACTAGAGCGAAGGGTGGTCCTTTCGCTGGACCGGTGCCACGCTTGCATATGTGTTGATTATCCTGTTTCATTTAGGTAAAGCGTCCGCTAGCTACGAGACCAAGTCGAATTGATTCAATCCTTCGTCATCATCTTTATATTTGTAAGGTTGTACATACATAATATGCATGTGGCATTGTATTCATGCATCGCAAATTCAAAGGAACAACATAAGGAATTATTGCAATTTGGTGATATTTGGTGTATTGCAACTGGTGATATTTTCAAACCAATACAAGCGAACTCTGCATAAATATATGACTAAATAAATAAATTCAAATACAATTTTTGGTCAATCGGAAAGAGGATAAAAAAGCGAGCGAGCGAGTGGAGCAAAGAGGAAAGGTCAAGTCGAAAATTATCAGCAATTCACAGGTCCAATGGCGATACAAAACATTTCGAACATTGATTATCATGAATTATTACTTGGTTTAATCAAGTATTAAAAGTCTGTCGTATCTATTAACTTATCTTGGACTTTGTCTGCATTAGAACGGAAAGCATCTTCAGCCCTGTCTGTATTGTAACACAATCCAAAACAGTGCGTTGCAAAACGCTGCGAATTTAAGTATTAGAGCATAATACAGTAAATGTAGACGGTAAATAAATTACTTCGAAAAAGGGGAATTTTGTTGTCATTTGTACAGTATATGTGCTACCGTTATATATTTCTCTGTGGTATGCTACAGTTACTGATCTGAATTACTCACCTCATACAGCTTATACGGAGTAAATCTGGACTACAGACAACTTCAAGCTGAAGCTGATCTTATCTTGGACATCATGTGATCTAATCTCTAGTACACTTAATCCTATGGAATCTTTACGTAATTATTTTGAATCATGTTCGCAATAAGTAGGATGAAATATTAAATAGTCTCAATGAAGCTCAATAAATTGTCAAACAGTAAGGCCGTGTTATGGAGGATAATCCTGAGTGCAACTTGAAGGTGTAAGTTATAATGAAATTCAAGTAAGCCGAATTAAGATGCACACTTTTCCTTTTTTACATTAACTGTTACCGATATCTGCCCTGTACATGCGAGAAACACGACTGCTCTGAGCTTAAGCATAATATCCCCACCGAACGAACGAAGCCTATCCCTCTGCGAACAAGTTTGTAAATATTGAGCAAATCTGAACAGTGTGCGCCTTTACACTTTCACATGCATTGTTTACAGTAATAACGCCGTCATTCTCACTGTGTTGGACCTTGACCATGAGTCCGTTCTTTATTTTTGGGAGCTGTTGCTATATAGATTTTAGGCTGATGATTCTGTGGAGTCGATCTAACATTGTACAGCATATGTAATATTAATCGACTATTAAAGTTATCATGCTACGCAGCTTATCAATATATAGGTAATGAGATTATTTGTAATCAAGCATAACTGAAGCGCAATATTATAACCTGCAGTAGAGCAATAGTAGTCGCGAGTCAACAGTCAACAGCGTATAAATAGCAGTATTAAAGCGAACGGATGGCGACCACCACCGATCTCGGACACCGCTTATTACATGCAAACTGAGTTCAAAAGGATTTTTGTTAAGCAGTAAGTCCGCGTTAACAAGGACGGTCCGGTGTAATACTTCCAAAAATGGGTAGATACTGAACTCGGGCCGTTGCGCTTGGTCCGTTCATCCTATCATTCCGTTCTGCAATGCTTGTAGCGCAGAATTCGCATCTGGAGCTTTTAATAAGGACAAGCCCGTGTAACGTTTATGATTTCTATTACGTTTATTTCTAACACAGACTGTTATAAGTACGAGTCACAGATATGGATACTATAAGTAGACTGCAAGCTAATACTATAGCTTTACTAATTTACTATATATCGCGCCGCGGCACTTCTCATATTTCTCTTCTCGGATAACGTGGCGCGCTGTGCTCATCTCCACCTCCCGTAGTAGATAGAAATGAGAAAAGAGAAAAGCAGAACATGTGGTCCAGTCCAAGAAAGGGGCAGTTTTACATCGAATCATTTTTTTGCGCCGTAGGCGCTGGGTACCGCTCGTTGACTATAAATCTTTTTTAACAGTAACAAAACTCAAATGCTCAAAGAATAAAATAATCCAACATGTGCTACCGAGTGGGGGAATGGGAGATAAGATTATTTGAATTTACCGCGTGTTGAAGAGAAAAATACGTTGAGCGGTTTATTTTTTTGTTGGAGGAAGAAAGTTAAAAGCTTACACAATTTTCAGTGTGTGCTGTTTTCAGAAAATTGCTCATTTTTTGGAAATATTTGCAAAATCGCACATTTGTAAAACTGACCCTACGTACCCTTGAATCAAGGAAGGAAGACAGGAGTACTAAACCAGGCAAGAATAGGAAATTCAGTCCAAAATAAACGAGAAGAATAAGGGAGGAGAAGTGGGTGGTTGGCGATTTGCGGTGTGGCTTGGGTGGTTGTTTGCAGATTTTTGCAGTGTGGTGAGTACACATTTTATTTATTTCTTTGTTTACAAATTTGCACTCATGGATAAAGTTTGATTACCTATATCTGCGCATACATTAATTGAGGAAGTGGACGAATTTATTCATTATATTACATATTAGACTGGTTAATACAAGTGCAAAAGGGGTGAATAAAGTAGTAAGGTTAGTTTCTCTGTTCAGAGATATTTCCGGTTTCCTCCACCCCCACCACCTGTTCCCCCTCCTGCAGGTGATGGTGATCCACCTCCAGGAGTGAAGCGTCCCTTCCTTGTTTTTGTCTCAAATAGAATTTGCGACTGCCGTTTTACAAAATTGCGAGTGACAGCCTTCTCCTCTTCACTGGAGTCCTTTCTAGTCCCTCCACCCCTTTTTACTTTCATTCCTGTACTATCTTTCCGTGATGGTTCTGCGGTCATGTCTAATCGACCATCTCCGTCATGGACTGGAATTGATGGAGCACGGTCTCGAAATGAGGCTAAAATGTTTGATCCTGACTCGACTAGGTACGAGTAGACTGAAAATTGTGAAAATTAAAACATGAAATTGAACAATAGAATAAAACATGGTCATTGTGGGAAAACATTACTAATCGAACTATAGCATTTGGACCTAATTTGAATTGATGATCATCAATTATTATTATTAGGTTTTATCAAGTATTAAAAGTATGTCAAGTCAAGTAAACTTTTATTAAAAGTGTGTCAACACGTATCAGCTACAATAAACTGGTTTCCAACCCATGACGCATAGCTAAAATCTGTAAATTCTGAAAAAAATCTGTAAATCGTTAAATGATTACCGCATTGTATTGGAAATGTCCTATCTATAAACTCTGATGTCTGTTTTTAGTTCAATCTTTACAATGTGTGATTGCAAAGAAAGACACTCTTTAATAGCCCCTGTCCATTGCACAGCGCGCGCTGTAGAGTTTACCTGATGCAGTTAACGGAAATCGGATCGTTAGGAATTGAAAACACTACTTAAATGACCTACATTAGAAATTTTCACGATCCTGTACAGTGATCCCTAAACTTTTCTTGTCTACACCCACAAGTTTTTTTTGTTAATATAACCGACAACCAAAGGCACTGGATGATAGGCGAGAAGAGAGTCGTGTGTGTGGTATAAAGCGGAAGGCCTCCCAGTGCATGATAGGTTAGAAATAATACAAGCCTTCAAGTACGTATACGTCAAATTTTAGATTGTTGGTTCTATCAAACACTGACAGCGGTTGTACTTTCCAGGTCCAATATAAATAATTTACACTGTAGGTAGTTAACAGGGCGAGTTAATTAAAAATAATCCAATTCAATCCCCAAATAATCTTGATTTTGCATCTAATATAAATAGGAAATCATCTATATCCTTCATTTCTTTGTTATATTACCGTTTCTGGTTCAATTACAGTTTCCAATGCTATTTTCCACTCGGACCGGGTCAACGCAAGAAAGGTCACCCGATGCTGCCGTGTAAGCCGTCGACTTTTCAGGTTTTACTCTGGTGAGGATTTCTTGACGATATTATAAATTAACCCTTGTTTATTCGATATATTATATATTATTATTATTATATTATTTGATATATTATTTTATAGTTTCCTAGGCTAGCCCGGTAATCGGCATGGATTACATCGTACCTGTACTTAAAATTGATGGCGTACAATTTTTCGCCCGAGATCTTGCGTTCTTCACTCCCGGCAACAATCTCCAAATTAAGTATCCTTTATTCGTCAACAAACGCCACCAAGGGTCCTTCAAAGGAGTTCGCATAATCGATGGGGCTAGAGAGATATATGTTGTCATTTTAGGGTCTCAGCTGGACATGGAGGTCGCCCTGTGCTTCCTACCGAAGGAGGTGAACGTTGACTTTAAAAAAATGCTCGAACTTGTGAATGGAGCATTATCTAATGCATTTTTGGAGTTGGCCGACAGTGAAACAGGACTACAATACGGATCATCCATGATGGCTGTAGCCCCTAAGAATGGCGTCAGAATAATCCAGATGAATGACATCCACAGATTTTCTAGAGTCCTATATAACCAAATTCAAAGACAATTGCCAACACTACCTGGAATAGATGATGTTTATTACCTTCTGCAAGGATTTGGACAAAGTTGTGACATTATCAGCTTTGATCCAGTTTTTCAAAGGATTGCTTTTGAAAACCTATTGGAAGCCGTCATTCACGTGGCGCTAGACTATATTTTGGAGGGTAGCGCACTTCTCTGGAAATGGGATATCATCAAATGCAGGGAGTCGGACAATAAGGTGTATGGTGAATATTTCGCTGGTGCGGTTCGAGGGGCAGGAAATATCTATTTCACCAACCAAAGGGAACAAAAACCGGGAGAACCATCAGCAAGAGTTCACAAGTTCTACTGTGAATTATTTAAGAACGCACATAGGGGAACCGAGAATCCTCCTTTTCAGAAACCCACCATAGCCCATTTCCTTTGGGATTCACAATTTTTTCCAAAACCAGAGACAAATTCAGATGAGTTCAAGTTGACAAGTATGGCCCAAATCTGCCAACAAATTCAAAATACAATTGAAGTCACAAGCTGGCAAAGTTCCATAAGAGCTAGGGCGGAGTTCATTGTATCTACAACATCTCCCCGTGCATCTTGTGTCGATGACGTCCTTGCTCATGTTGAAGTTGAAGTTAGGAATCGGAATATTGGGGATGTCGACAATTTTGTTTCCCTACCAACACAGACACTACACCAGCATGTAAACGACAGAATGTTACCCTGCCTAAACACCGTATGGGATGAAGTAAAGACGAGGAAGAGAATGTGGGGGTCCGGAAATGCACCATACATATTTGATCCTAGAAAATATGTGACGGTGTCTGCAGCTGAAGCTATTCTCTCGTTCTTTTTGTACGGCACCGCTTGTTCGTGGAAGAAGAAGAACGCACACAACAATCAGTTGTGTCGAGCGCTAAAGCTCACGGCTTCCAATTTCAGACAAATCAGCTTGGATAACCTGTTCGGAGATCACATTTCGTATTGTGATGACGGGACAATAGAGTTCTGGGACAATGAAAGCAACGCCTTGACCATTCAGCTTATTTCAAAAAAAACTAAAGTTGATCAGCTAAATTTTAGCAATCTATTAGAACGCCTCCAAGTTAAGAACCCAAATCTAGACGCTGCTGCTGATTTAATTTTGGCGTACCTGTGTAAGGTGGCAGTTTCTCGCAGTGATAAAGTCGCTAATGCCGCTTATGAACTGATATCTATACGAGAATTAATTGTGAAATCTAGTTCTAATCAAGTGGGGAAGCAGAACGGCAAAGGCACTTTTCTTACTTCATTGCAATTTACGAAGAGAATCTTAAACTTTAAAAACAAGCGTCATGCAACCCCTGGAATTTATGTTCTTAATTGCGTGCTCAGCTATCATTTTCGGAACAATACAAACGGCTATGAAGCGTTATTACGTAAGATAGCGAAATTACTGCACGAGCAGATGCTGATTGCCAATGCCCCGTTGATATATCCCATCGGAGTGCATGGTCACACCTTGATCGCTGTCCCTTTACTCACCTTCATAGGGGAACTAAGTGAAATTTCTTGCCTAAGATACTATGAAATGTTACGAACGGCTTACAATATGTTTCCTGTATGTTTAGAAAGTACCCAACAATTTGAAATGGGATTAAAGAGGGTGCTTGGATTAATTTCCAGTTATTCTTCACGCGCTACAGAAAGAATTAACCTCAACAAGCTCTTCGCATGGGCGCAGATTTATGGTTCACTGGGTAGAAATAATACAAATATAGCAACTTTATTTAATAATGAAGGTTAGGGGCGAAAAAATCTGTCAAGTTTGAGTAAACCAAATGTAGAGAAACAGGTAGATTTAAAAAGAAACTCTTCTTAAAATTATTGTTAGTGTTAATTTGTTGATCGAGTTCTCCCTTATATTTCCAATCCATCTACAGCCAACCGGTTCATGGACCGAGCTGAAGGAATAACTATTGGATCCATCGGAGTAACATTAATCGTGCTGTGCTAGGATAAAGAGGTGGGAGCGTTTGGTTGTAATTAATATCCATTTGTTATACTAAAGTCATGTTCGGCGACAACTAAAAAGTAATTTCGCCAATTAATGTTTAACTTGGTAGTTGAGTATTAGCTTTATTTTAGTTACAAAATAGTTGTTAATGATCATTTTATGTATTTTTTTTAAATTTTAATTTGTGTATGACGTTGACGTATGACAATTACGTTGAATCAACTCACTGCTTTTCTTGTATCTTGGAGCTCTTACTATATAGCTTATACGGTCATGGATTCGCCGAAGCTGATCTTATCTTGGACATCATGCGATATTAATGTCTAGTAAACTTCACGTAATCCTATGAAATCTTTACATAATTAATTTGACTCATGTTCGCACTAAGTAGGATGAAATATTAAATAGTCTAAATGAAGCTCAATAAATTGTCAAACAGTAATGCCGTGTTACGGAGGATAATCCTGTGTAATAACTTCAAGGTGTAAGGTATAATCAAATTCAAGTTGATTTAATATGCACAATTTTCACTTTTTACATTAACTGTTGCCCATATCTGCCCAGTTCATGTGAGAAATGAGACTGCTCTGAGCTTAAGCATGGCAGAAATGATATCCCCACCGAACGAACAAAGCCTATGTATAGGATCCCCTTGCCAACAAGTTCGTAAATATTGGGCAAATCTCATTTAAACAGTATGCGCCTTATCACTTTCACTGCTTGTTACATGCATAGTTTACAGTAATAGCACCGTCATGTTCTGTCCATTGTCTCTATGTGGACCTTGACCATGAGTCCGTTCTCTATTTTTTAGAGCTGTTGCTATATTTGTAGGAATCTGCGGGAGTCGATCTAACTTTGCATAACATAGGTAATATTAATCGACTATTAAAGTTACGCAGCTTATCAACATAAAGAAATTATTTGTGATGATATATAACCTGCAGTAGAGCAACACTAGTTACGAGCGAACAGAGTCAACAGCGTATAAATAACAGTATTAAACCGAATGGTTGGCCACCGCCACCGATCGCGGACACTGCTTACATGCAAACTGGGTCTCAAAGGATTTTTGACAAACAGTAAGGCCGCGTTATAAAGGACGGTGCGGTGTAATACTTCCAAAAATGGGTAGATACGGAGCTCGGGCCGTTGCGCTTGGTCCGTTCAACCTACCGTGCCGTTCTGTAATGCTTGTAGCGCAGGATTCGCATCTGAATCTTTTAATAAGGACGAGCCCGTGTAACGTTTATGATTTCTATTAAGTTTATTTCTAACACAGACTGCTATAAGTACGAGTAGACTGAAAATTTTCTTAGAAATCCAAAGGGCAATTTTGACTTAAAACATGGTACTTGGTACTTGTGGGAAAACATTTAACCAATCAAACTATAGCATTTCGACCTGTTTTGAATTGATGATCACGAATTATTAATAGGTTTTATCAGGTGTTAAAAGTATGTCAAATCACGTCAAGTAAACGTTAATTAACAGTGTGTCAACACATATCATCAACTACAATAAACTGGTTTCCAACCCATGACGCATAGCTAAAATTTGTATAAATTAAACAACTAAATAAATATTAGGCTTCATTAACTGATTACGGCATTGTTTTGCAAATGTCCTATCTATAAACTCTGATACCTTGTATCTAATCTTGAACGTTGTCCGTTTTCAACCTGAAAACCAACGGTTCATGTTTGACGACAACGCTTGTTCGTTATCTAATAATTCATTGCGTAAACACGCTGCGTATGCATCCTCGGAACCTCCAGTATAATAATGAGGTTCATTGCCAGTTTATACTTTAACTAATTCCCTGTTTTATTTTTCAAAATTATATACCTTGGTATGATTGCAGAAATGAGTGGTGCTTCTTCAAAGTGCCGTGAAAGGGTTTTCCAGATCCAGGAAAACACTTAATATTTGTTATCTTCCTTGATTTCAAAGAATGGATTGTATCGATGAATATAACCATCGAAGGGATGTAAAACTCGTACTGGCCTCGTACTGAACTGATATGCTTTCACTTTTGTGTTCATCCACGCATGGTTCACAATTCGGTTCGGCGTTCGGTTAAAAAGTTCGGAATAATACGACGAACCAGAAACTCATGCATGCGCAATATTATTATACTTTTCTTGCCTCTGTCTTCCATTGGAGTAGAAGAAACGAACACCTTTTTGCAAAAAAAGTAATTGTTCTAAAACGCGCACAGTTAGTTGCATTTTAATGTGAAAAATGAATAAATACAAAAGCTTATCCAATCCAGCCTGTGCAGCATTCCGGTCCAAAAAATGCAATATTATTAAGAATTGTACATACTTATATGACTAGATTAGACCACAGCCCAATCCACATTAACTAACTAACAATGCATCTATAACAATGTAATGTGATGTGTTTTTCGTGGATTGCATAAATAAAGAAGGCATTATTATATCGAATTAAAGAATTCCCTCAGCGCAGACTGACTGACATACAGAGCAGACAGAGAGCAGCTAAATTTACTTGCCAACTGTCAACTGTCAACCAAGCACAAAATAACAACTGGTTTAAAGCTTAAGAAGCTTCTTCTTTTTTATGGAGGAGTGAAATACTTTTAATGGAAGGAGTGGTTGCTTGCTTGTTGGTTGGTTGGTTAGTTATCAGGTAACATTTTTGATACCCAAAAATGAGATGGTAAGAATGTGAATGTGATGCAGTGTTAACAATTTCAATTTGATCCATCCATTCCAATATTATCTATGAGCCTTCTTTTATTTGCCCTTGCAGCTATTTAATGGAGAATGGTAATGATTGGATATCATCGTCTTATACAGATATGCATGAGATACAGATGAGATGGACACAGACCCGACCAGACCACTCCTTTATTAGCCGGCTTTACATTTATGGCCATCAACTATTATATAGAATTAGATGTGTTGCATACTAATTAATCCGAATTATATGCTTGTGTTAATGGGAACAGGTATAGCTGGATAGGTATGTGGAATAAATGTTGCAGATTTTCTCAACACTTACCTAGGTACATACAACAATTGTCGTTAAGATGGTGGTGGAGCTACATACAACAACTCCTCCTCTTATAGGAATGTATGATACATTATATGCTACTGTCATGTACTTCACTTTAAAATGCAAGCCCCATAAAATAAAACCCGGGTAGCTTTACTTTGCTTTACTTTCACCGGGAGATAAGTCCATCCCAATAAATACATATGTAGTAGATAGATTAGCTAGCAATAGTAATCGTTCCTCCTTCTTCCTACTTTCTCCTGTAGTGCATAGTAAGCTGGAATTAGATGCCTCCAGCTACTACTACGACTATTACTACTATGTATGTCTACTACCCGGGTATTTGTACACCATCTCACATTTTGAGGGGAGTGCGTCATCCATAACTCGCGAGCGGGAAATTAAGGCAAGGGATGACGAATTTGCGAAAACTCAGCGTGAGAATAATGTAAGGCACCCACTCCACACACTGCATAGTTGTAGAAAATAGTTTGGAGTCAAATATCATATCCCGATTTGAGTACGCAGGAATTCAAAATTCGAATGGAAGCGAAGGAGGATGCCCTCATGTGTAAATCCTTGCAACAATTCAAGAAAGAGGTTTCATTAAACGATGAAACAATTAAGGTAAATTTGAAATTCAATAGCCCCTATAGTGTGTGGTATAATTGTAGAACACGGGCGCTAAGCATAAGCAATCTGAACCACCATGCTTTTGTTTCTTATTTTTTTATTTCGATTGTTGCGTCATGGAAACAACAGTCTCGTTATTAGGATTTCCTTCATTAGTGAATTCAGTTTATGCAAGTTCGCAACAAAGTTTGGTCACGTCTGCATGTTGGACCTTGTTGGACTTCGTTGCGAAAAGTAAGAAAAGTCTTTCTAGTTTAAAATTAGGTAATAGGTATGTAGGGCAATTGCGTCTCCGGTGGTAAGTGAAATAAGAGTGCAAACAAAGCCCTCTATCGTTGTAGTATTCGACGGACTACAAAACTACACAAGCTAACACTTGACCATTTGTTATAACCATTAAACCAGCAATTAGCTTCCCAGTGAAGAAAGAAATAGGCAAAATCACCGTGACATTACGATGATAATATTATTTTTTTAAATATACATTGGCACAGCCTTTTAATGTCATGTCCTCTTTAAAAATTGTTTTTAATACCAAATGCAGGCAGAAATTGGAAAATGCCTTAAAATCTGCCGTTGAGAAAATACACTGACTTTAGGATGATAATCTTGTAATATTATAGCAAATATCCACTAAAATAGAACAGATGCGAATTGGAAGTGAAAAAGGCAGACCTCAAAACGAAGAGCCCACAAAAGAACGGACTGATCAATTATTAAAATTGAAGGAAGCGTTTGTAAGTGAACCAGTAGTGGCACATGGGTTTGATACAATTTAATTTTTAAATTTCGCTAAGGAGCAGCAAAGAGGAACAGCAAAGAGGAAGGAAGGACGCATTCTAAGGAATTGCATTCCGTAAGGGAAAGTCTTGAAGTATGTGGGCAGTTAAATATTTTGGTCAATCATTGTTGATTAACCAACCTCAACAAATTCAGTCAAGCCAAATATTACCAATTGTTTTTATAGGAACGCCAGCAGCTGCTGTAGGCGAACGACGAAGAAATTGTGAAGGTTAAGGCAACTACAGATAACTATGCCATGATAAATTATTTAAAACGGTTTAAATTGTGGCGAATAAATTAGCTGCAGTTCTGTAACGACTGCTTAGCTTGTAAAATGTACCAGAAGATTATGGATACTCTGCGCGTCCTCAAGCAAATCAATTGGTTAACATTTTCACATGTTGCATTGCTTAACATTTTCTTTAATCCAAAACTTAAAGTTCGAACCAGTTAGTACTTAACTTGACGATACAGACTTGACGGTAAAGATATAATTAAATGGCGTCAATTTTTCCAGCAATACCATCACAAATTGCAGTCCGAGGTAGACAAAATTATGGAAAATCAGCTGAAAATTACAGTGAGCATGTTATTATTTTTTCTATGTACACTGGACAGAACTTGATGGCGAACACTGATTTGAAGTGGAATTAATGCAGGATTTGCAGCATAATGTATAGCTTATAGGACCGCACATTACATGCCTTTCCAGCCTGCACATTGATAGGATGTGCGAACTACGCCATCAGCTGTATCTCCGTCAGTTTCCCATTCTATGTTTTGAACAACGGGACATACTTTTCATTTCCCCCTTCAAAGCGTATTGATTGATATCAACAAGTAATATTATTCATAATTAATTATCATAAATTATCATCCTCTGCGTAGTTTCACAATGCAGAGGAGTGCGGTAATCGGTTCGCTTATTGTCCCCAGGCTGAAAGCCAATGACGTTTGTCTGGATACTGTTTTGCTCAGACGTAGAATGAAAGAAAATCCAGTTTTCGTTATTAGTGAATTTACATTGAAATATAAGACCGACAAACTAAATCCCACTGAACTTTGTAGGCACAAAGGGGAAATTGTTGTGGAACAGCGACACCAAAAACGTTGTTCTTCAAGAAATGCTCAATGGAATCGTGACCCAGACTATTTGACCTGCTTAAATCACACTACGATAAGAAAATATATCGCATATCAAAATAGATTTGAAGCGGTAAGTCATGGATGAATATTAGAAACTGTTTTTATGGCAGCACTTTATTAAATTGTGCACATTATAGCAAGGCAATAAGAAATCCGTCTTCTTCGGTACGAATATTCAAGTGGACCCTGATTCCAACAATTCAGACGAATTATATCTTGCGTCTTGGCTGGAGTCGCTTCCGGAAACACTTAGACCAAATTCGTCTCAAGATTTTCTATCCAAGCTACCGATGCTCATCGACGGGATCAATAAGCCGCAAGTATATCTAAAGGTTGCGGACGTCTTTACTACCATCCACCAAGTATGGGTTGATTGACGTAACCAATTTATGCCATTTTGTTCATGTTTGTTTTCTTTGTGATTAGGAAAATTTGCATTTGATCAGTGTGAATGTGAATTTCGGGCCACATCCTTCCGACTGGTTTTGCATTCCTCCGGAATACAATGATCAATTTCTACAGCATATGAAGGGCAAAGGAGTTGACAATTTCTGTAAATTGGCGGAAGGCTCTTACTGGCCTTCAGTTGACGAACTCGTGGCTGTCGGGATCCCAGTATATGAGTTCCGTCAAGAAGACGGAGATGCAGTCGTGACTGGGGTGGGTACACTTCACTGGGTGCAAGGTAAAGGCACTGCGATCCACGTCTCGTGGAATATAGGTGATTGATTATTAACTCAAGTTTCTATTATGACAAATAAGTTCTAATATTCGAAATTTGAAACATTTAGGAATAACTAGTAGTGAACAGCTGCATGCAATGTGGGGCACCTTCCAGTACAACCGTGATTGTATGCCAAAACACAACGCCGTTATTCCCTTTGTACAAATGATGTGGCGTATTGCAGAGGACATGGATTTTTTGAATCTCTTGGACGTTCCAACACTTCACGAATTAAGGTATTTAAGGATCATTAATTTATAAAATTTAGATTGGGAATGAACTTTTCACCCGGAATTTGGTTCTAGGGATATTCTCACGACTTTAGAACGAGAACATTTGGAGATCGAAAGCGTCTTTATTTTACTGAAGCTCTTGCTTTTGAGGAGCCGGGGACACTCGGCGGAAGCCATCGTCTGTGATTATTGCGATCGTACAATTGACGATTTTGATATTGTCCTTCAACAAGAACACAATGGGGATGACCGCAAGGATATCTGTTTTGTATGTTGGAGGCAACATTTGAAGGATGGGGAAGGCTTCAAAATTCAACATGTTGAAGTAGTTTCCGAGAAGTCCAGAATTGGGTTGCAGAATGTGCAAAATGTTATTGACGCAAGAAACGGTTCTGGCTCAGTATATGAATTTGGAGGTGAATTATTTTACATTTACGTTAACAAGTCTAATATTCACTAATATAAATAATTACATATTTGCCACGATGAAGGGTGTCGCGCATCCGAAGAACCAAAACGAAAGCGAGTATTGTTCGTTAAGAATTCGCCGAAGACTCTCAAATTATCCTCACTTTACCGTGCATCAGAGAATGACGATAACAATGAAGTGTGTAAATATAATCGAATTGAAATTGAATTATGTACCTGAACTCAAAAAATAACTTTGTTCTTTGGTATATTTGTATATTTGATTTAGTCCGGAAAGACGAAACCCAAGATGGAAATGCCCAAGTGAGTGGATATTATTTATTAGTTGTGAATCTTAATCCGGAAATGATCTAGCTGAATCTGATGGTTTTATTCGCGGCTTAAGTGTGGCGCCCAACCCGACACCCACCGCTTCTGCTAGTCATGAAGTACAAGTCGAGACAAACAGTTCGCCCCCCCCAAAACGGACCGAACATGTTTTTGCCAAAAAAACTCAACCGCCTACTCCATCATCTGAAGATGATCCTCGTGCAACGAACAATGCATTTCAAGATGCTTTAGTAGAAAAAAGTAACCCGTTGTTCATTAAGTTCCCCGAAGAGGATGACCACAGCGTAGGTCGCTTATTTTTTGTAAAAGTTACGGAATATATTTTCTATAACGAATTCCTATATTTTTCAGATAACCGAGGTGGACAGGCGACGCTGTCAAAAACTTCAGCAAGGAGGGGAAACCCTGAAATCAATTTTGACAGATGTTGTAGATGAAGTTGTTCGTGGTTTCATGCAGAGTTGTAGAAAGGCGTTGGGGAGCAAGGTATTGTTTGCTGTGGATATTTTTTTTAACTAACATCACACGTGTAACCTTTATATTATGTTATTCTAGACCGACCCACTGTACAACCGGCAAAACTCGGAAGATCTTCGACCCATCAGCAGGATCTGGGAAGGAGTAAAGCTCGGTATGGGTAGTCTCCAAGAGATGGAAATTAAGGGCTTGGTCGACGGATATCAAAAGTGGGCGAGTGTCGAGGCTTTTAGATATGCCAACGCAACCAGGTATGAAGAATTGGTTTACTCAGGTAAACTGAATCCCGTCACGGACCCAGAAGCTGTGAAATACAATATAACGCGTTGCTACATTTGCGAGGACGAGTTCGGGTATCACAAGCTCAGCGATAAAGATAAAGCTCGATCCGACTATTTACTGAATCATGCAAGGTATACGTTAACGCGGATCGACGTTTCTAACTGGTTTGGTGCATGTCTAGTGGTATTGCGTAACCTTGAATTTGTTTTTGCAGACGGTACCATGTGGCCGGTAAAGGTTCCTTCCTTTGCGAACAATGTAGGGATTCCTTTTGGACTAAGGGCCAACTGACTGCTCACGTCAAGTCCACCCATGGGGAATCTGGAGCCGCACGGAGGGAAAAAGCGCGAGTGGGAATGCAAAACTTGCGTGAAACACGCCGTAAAGGACTAAATGTCCACATCAAGTCCACCCAGGGGAAATCTGGCGAAACACGCCGTGAAGGACCACAAAAACGTCGCACTCGTAAACATCCTCCTGTCCTTCCTATACTCCTAATAGATCACAATATACCACGGAAAGCAAAACCTGCTCCTGATTTCGATTGGAGGAAGGCTGAGGAGGTTTCGAATGCCGCTGATGGTGAGCCGGAGTCTGACGACCCGGACTTCCTAGTCGGGACTGTACAATCAAAGCGCAGAAAGGTCAAAGTCAAACGGGGGAGTAAGCCGGAAGCAACTAGTGATACTTAAGATGACACATCAGATGGTCTGTCTGATAAGCCAGAAAATTGGAACCCAGAAAATTTGATTTTTTGAGAAAATTAATCAACTTTGTTTTAAGTTACCATACGTAATTCTTGTTTGGGTTTTGCCAATAATTGCTTATGAATACGGACAAACTCTTGATTCAAATGTGAGACTATTGACTTGGAGTAAATCTTTAAAGGGTATTGGATAATAGACTTTAATATAACTTTGCAGATTTGTGTTGCTTATTTTGTGCACATTTTTAGGATAATGTAAGGCAACGATTATATAAGTGTATCGAAAATACATATTACAAATAGCAGTTATACAGTATTGAAGGAAACTGCAAGTAATTAGAGGATGCGTACGAAGTTTGTGTTAATCAAATGCATCAAAGTACATTGACATTCTAGATTTTTGGAATTAGAACAGACTCAGGTGAATTTATTTTTATTTTAACGTTGGCATTTTAACAAAATCTTTATCTTCTGTGTGACTGGAGTAAGATTTCAAAAATAAACAAGTACCCAATTAAAACTAACCCACTACAAATATTAATACTAAAATTAAAATATAGGATTAAAAATGCTAATTTGGTAGGACGCTGGCATGTAAAGTCAAGTCTGATTAAATTTATTACAATTAAGCCAAAATACTAACTAGATCGCGATTCATTTGATTTAGATTCAAGTTGATCCTGGAACTGCAGACAGCATTAATTTATATGAATTATAATTTCGCCAGTGACTTGATATCTACATAATTTTTGGGATTTTAGATAAATATTTAAATAGAATAAATAGTTAGCACATTCTGCCGTTTATAAATTACAGAAATAATTGCCACATACTTCAACGAGAAGGTAAAGACTTTTGTAGACTAGACAATATGGAGTAGTTGACCGAATCACGTACTTTTACTTGAGAAATTCTTTTTAAAAAATCACACGGTAAAAAATTCATACAGAATAAAATCTAGTTGAAATTCCCAGTACCGATTGTATTGCTTACTTTAATCCTTATGCTGGACCTTGTTGGAATAAGTCAAAAGTTGTGGTGTGTTTGGTAAGTATCACAAAAATTACAATAAGTTTCCTTAATGCATTCACCCCAAAATTAACCCCAACGGTATCTTTCTGGTACTGTGCTATTTAAGAAGAAGGTGTCCGTTGTCCTGCACTTTTTAGTATTATCGACGACGGTATGTATCTTGATGTAGCGGTGTAGACGAAGCGTTTTTTTCTCTCACCAAGCGTTGGTGGGATTGACTAACCATCATTTTACTTTTAGCTGGTTTATCGTAGTGTTGTCACGTTAGTTTACTATTGTAGATTAGTTTCGACTCGTATTCATAGTGATACTAACTAACTCCACATTTCTTCTTTCTCTCCGTGATATAACTTGGAGGACCTGTGACCTGCCCTGATAGTTAGAGGGGAACTAGTAAGAAAGTGTAAGTTAGATTTGTTTAGGTTTAAGTGGATTTCGTTTAAACTAGGTGTTCTTTAGGTATTTATGATTCAAAAGTAGCAAAACTTACCCAGTTTTACCATTGGATAAGGTGCCTACCCAATAACCGCCACCCTGGTCACTATACAGTTATTTATTTGTTTACAAACCTCATCGTTTTTTACAAGAGTATCACATCGAGTAGGATATGATGGGATGGGGTGGAGCTGGAAAATACGGCGATTAACAACGGTTAATAGCTTGAACTAGAGCAACATACTGGAATGCAAACTGACATCTGTCATAACGCATTGTCATAGCCAGTACGAAAGGGATGTAAGAAATCGTCGGTTTTCCGAAAATGTATTTTATTACTGGAATGCGAAAGAATGCTAGCCATCACCATCACAGCCATTTTCTTAGAAATCCAAAGGTCAGTTGTGACATAAAACATGGTCATTGTGGGAAAACATTTAACTAATCGAACTGTGACAACGGCTATTAGGGATGCGAACAGAGTGCATTCTAAATATCGAACGGATTTGGGTTGGGCACTCTGTACGGACCGCTCGAAATAATAAGCATTAAACAAACTCATCATAATTAATTGCCCAGAAAATCATAAGAAAAGAATTGACCAAGTAACTCCTTCTGTCATGGGCTCATCCTAAGTGATAGTTGCAAAGGCCCCTCTTTCATAACAGTGTGAAGATATTTAAGAAATAAATTAACCTCCAGGGCGGGTGAGCCTGTTATTAATACCGCATATGAAGCATGGAATGAAAATGTTTTAACAATTTGTGTGATAAAATTAAATGATGTTACACAGAGTCACCCTTGTTAACAGATAAATCCGAATCTAACTCTTGTCGTTCTCCTTCTTGTAAGCTATGGGGATAAAATGTGGGTCATACCACCAATCTTGGGTTTTCCGTGTAGTTGGAGTTGGGGTAATGAAATGTCATAACGGAATCTGTTCAAAGTTAATATATAATATAATATTAATATATTAATATATTAACATATAATATTAATTTATCTATAGAAATAGGTAAATCTAGTTCTGTTGGATTGAATTTATGCAAAACCCTGCTGATGACCACATTAAACTTTCCTCCTTGAATAATCAATACCTACAATATTTTACATTTAAGTCTAGTGGAATAAGTTCATAAAATTGAAACGAATTAAACCATGATAGAAATGCGTTGTATGAATATGTTTCGAAGTTATTGCAAAACATACATATGCAAAATGATATAACACAACGAATCGGTTTTACGGAAATGCATTTTATTCCCGTGATTATTTCTTCAATAAAAATTAGTATGCGCTAACCTAAGTGATGGAACTCTGGAACTCAAAGCAATCGTAAGCCACAAAAACCTGCACATTCCTTGTCGACTGGACCGGTGGCAGCTGGACCTGAAATTAAAGATGAATGTCTAAAAATAAGTCTTAAAAAACCAAACACAATATAAAATAATGGAATGCAAAAGATCATTTCACCTTATCATTTAAAATAACCTTCGCATTCTCTTCAAAGTAGAGAAACACGCCATGCCTTTTCCTGCCATGACAATTTTGAAATTTTCATGGAATAACTTTCCGGACAACTCGAGGCTCATTGAATGAAAGCATGTAGTGTTGGGTTGCAATGAAATTGCTTGTAACAAAGTTTCAAAAATACGGAAACAAGGTACACTCCGTTATGAATTGTGTATATAACACGGTTACGATTTATCCAGCGTGACTGATTGAATTAAGATCTAATTAAGCGGCTTGTTGTTTCTTCTGTTTTTAGGAAGAAATAATTTATTGACGATTGCTGTTCAATGAATCCGAGGTCGGTTTAAGGTTGGGTTAGGTTAGGTCACTTAACCTAACGAATTGCCAGCTTCCGCTGTGGGCGACATATTTAACGAAGAAAGAAGAGCCGGAGTTGAGAAAATAGAAGGAAGGACAACGATAACCGCACCCGTTAAGGAGTTACTTTTAATATAATGCGGGGGTTACTGTATTCAAAATAATTAAAGTGAGATGACTTTTAAATTGCATTACATTTTGTTTATTGGGTTTTTGTAAGAATTATCAAAATTCATCTTTACCGTCAGGGCGAAACCAAGTGCACCAGTCCAAATGGGGTTTTGTTAGTCATCGTCATTAGGACCCAGACCTTCGGCTTTATTCTCCTCGCAACCTCGACCGTCGCCACAATTTCCACTTCCTCATCAAGCCCTCGTCTCATGGTCGGTTTCCTCTTCTTTAGAATGTGAAAAACTTCATTGTAGTTGCAAACCAGCCACTACAGGCGAGCAGAGCAATTACCCAAAGAATGAATTCTTCATCAGTGTGGGTAGGATTGGAAGTCGGTAGGGTATTAGGGTTATTTACCCACAGCGCAAACTAAAGAGCGAACAGAGAAGGCAACGCGAGCATAATCTAAGCATGTATTCCGTTCTCTATTTTTCTTGGAACTGTTGCTGTATAGCTTGTAGGCTAACGAATCTGCGACAGCCGATCAACCTTGTGTATCATATGTAATATTAACATTAATAGACAATTAAATTTGCTTATGCTATGCAGCTCAGTCTTATAAAATCTTCATATAGTAAACTGTAATCATGCATGAGATGAGACGCTAGTGAACTGTTTATGTTTGTTGCAGGATTCGCATCTGAAGCTGTTAATAAGGACGAGCCTGGGTAATGTTTATAATTTCGATGACCTTTATTTCAACAAACAGAATGCTATGAGTTGACTAGAAAATTCTATCAGCAATCAAAAGGCCGCGTCAATTGTGAAAATTAATCGGACTATAGCATTTCGCCCTGTATTAGAATTGTTGACCATGGATTATTAATACATTTTAGACAATATGAAAAATATGTATTATCTATGAACTCTTGTACCTACCCTTACACCTGTTCCTGTCGCAATTGTTTTCTTATCTGAAAGCCAAACTTGTGATAACGCTTGTCCACATCGGATTCATATCGTTACCACGCTGCGTGGGCACCTATCGTCTAAACCTTAAGTAGCTGGATGCAGTTCATTTTCATTTTGACTTCATTTCATAGCTGCGAAGAAAACTTTATGGCGTTTTTCACAAACTGTTATTTGCCTATTCCAAAAGTAATTGTGAAGGAAGTAGTGCTTCTCCCAAATGTTCGGGAAATGGTTTTTGCTGCACAACCGATTCTCTACGGTGAGTATTGTTATTGCATTTGAATTTTACAAGCATCGTTTTACCAGAATTTTTACCGGAATTTGACACAGTTAATATGAGCTGATAATGACATAATAATATTAGGTAACCTAAAATACCTGTCTTTTTCCTTTCCCGCGTAGGTTTCTTCATTTTCATTTGGTCACGTGACGAATTAGTTAATTAATAATAGTGGTGTAATTGTAATTAGCTGAACCGTCATATGGTTCTGATCTGCGGGCGGTGCAGTAGTGTGTGCACCACCTTACTTGATGGTGCATAGGTAAGTGCTCTTCTACAAGGCGAGGACAAAGAGAAGGAGTCAGATTGCATTGGGCTTTCGTTTCTGTTGAAAATAGCAATAAGTAGAATCATTTAAACTAAATAAATCATAATAAAATTCATAATAATTGCATCATAATAATATATTAATGCATGGATGGAGGTTAGGTTTAGACAAATATAATATTGCCTCAATTATGTTGGTATGTAGCAGCAATAGGAGGGCGAACAGGTCGTTCTGTCGATCGACCAGCGTACTATAAGGTGAACGGAATTGAATCATTGTGCAGCAGAGTTATGTATGAATATTATGTCAAACGGTAAGGCCGTGTTAAAAAGGATGGTCGCGTGTAACAAGTCCAACAAGGAGTAGATAATGAACTCGGGCAGTGGCGGTTAATGAGGACGAGCCTGTGTAACGTTTATGATTTCTATCAGGTCTATTTCAAAGCAGAAAAAGCCTGGTATGCTTTGAGTGGACAAGAAGGCGGTGGGAAGTAAGTCACTAATATGCACAACAAAGTTAAATTCGGAGATTGCGATTTTAATTTGTTTTTAAGAATTTTGTGAGACAATGTTGCGCTCAAGTTTAGTTCACAGATATGTGAGCCACTTCAACCTCTTCCGTTGCTCTATTCGAACCTAACCAAAGTCAGTAAACGCTATACTTATTATATCGAATACCAACAAAGGCAATCTTCAGAAGTTCGTAATTCGGATGATTACGAGTAAAGAATTAATAATGTCCAATTCTAGTGCTTATCACAGTTACAAGAGGTATTATCAGAATTATTATAAGGTATTTTAATTTAACAATTTGAATGTATTACTGCGCAACCAACATTTATTCGATTGTTTAAAATTTGTTTTTAAATTGAAGACATTTTAGCAAATTAAGGTGAACGGTAAAAACCGTTATTTTCTGAAAAACATTTTTACATTATAATACAGAAATAATCTGAAATAAAGCAACATAACCACACTTTGTCGTAAATAAGCCAAACCTTATGCTTTTAATGAATTATTTTAAACAGGTGGTTCATCGAAGTAACTATGCAGATGAGG
This sequence comes from Folsomia fimetaria, assembly GCA_034695645.1. Lineage (NCBI taxonomy): Eukaryota > Metazoa > Arthropoda > Collembola > Entomobryomorpha > Isotomidae > Folsomia > Folsomia fimetaria. Next base: position 28,396 of record JAQFZJ010000332.1, read on the forward strand.
CTGTAACTTTGACTTTGACGAATATTTTAGCTTGAAGGGATCGATCAAACACAATTTCCTACATTTTCGCAAGTCCTTCAAATTTCGTACTGGCAAGGAAAGTGTTCAAAGGGGCGTACATGTATAATTGTTCCATTTGCATAGGTTACATTTGCATAGGTGCTCTATCCTCATTAAATGCATAGGGTGTGGTCGTGTTCTTTTTCGTAAAAGTTTGCAGAGGAAGAATGCATACCAACTTCATGATCAATTTTGAGACCAGTTAGATCGGCTTAAATAAATTTTTAGACGTATCATAAAAGATAATCTCTCACATCCAGCCATACTGTCGAAAAATAACATTTTGGCAAATTAAGTTGCACGGTAAAAACAGTTATTTTCGGACCAAATTGGTATATTATAAGTGTTTACATTATCAATTTTATTATCATCTATGTGGCTATTCCGGTGGGGATATCATTTCAGTCTCAGTTTAACTCAAACTGCGGTTTATTCCTTGCAGAATTTCGGTTTACTTTCGTTCTTTTTTGTTTGGAGGAAGACCAAATTTGGTTTCTGCGAGCCAGTAGAAAATACAGACGGATATTTATCTTATGTTAGCGCTGAAAGTGCAGCTTTTGTATAGTTTGGTTGCTACAATTAATTTGGAAATTCATCATCGTTAAGAGGGCTTATTGATCTAGAGGATGAGGATTACTGAACGCAGTTGAACACTGGACATACACTAGTTTTTTACTCATGCATGCATACAAATAACAATAGGATTAGGATAAAGCTCTTGACCTGACCTTAAAAATTGACCTGAACATTAAAAATTTCGTATACTGATTAAATGTGTTTAGTACCAAACCCTCATGTTATATATTTTGGCATTAATTTACATGCATTTGAACTGGTGTGAATTTCACCATTAATAAGCATAAATTATATATTTGCGAAAGCATTCAACAATGAATACATTAGCTACATTAAGGGATAATCTGCTATAGTGTAATAAATACAAACATAAATACAAATATAATATTGTCTCAACTATGTTGGTATGTATCAGCAGTAGCAGGGCGAACAGGTCGTTCTGTCGATCGACCAGCGTACTATAAGGTGAACGGAATTGAATCATTGTACAGCAGGGTTTTGTATGAATATTATGTCAAACGGTAAGGCCCTGTTAAAAAGGATGGTCGCGTGTAACAAGCCCAACAAAGATTAGATAATGAACTCAATGGGCAGTGGCGGTTAATGAGGATGAGCCTGTGTAACGTTATGATTTCTAGCAGGTCTATTTCAAAACAAAAAAAGCCTGGTGTGCGTTGAGTGGACAAGAAGGCGGTGGGAAGTAAGTCACTAATATGCCCAACAAAGTTAATTGCGGCTGAGATTGCGATTTTAATTTGTTTTTAAGAATTAATAATGTCCAATTGTGCTTATCACAGTTATAAGAGGTATTATCAGAATTATTATAAGATTTTAATTTAACAATTTGAAGGTATTACTGCGCAACCAACATTTATTCGATTGTGTAAAATTTGTTTTTAAATTGAAGACATTTTAGGTTAAATTAAGTTGAACGGTAAAAACAGTTATTTTCGGAAAAATAATTTACATTATAAGTCGACAACACTCGGCTGCGGAGATATTTACATTCTTCGTGGCATTGGAATTGGGAGCTGGTTTAGTAACAATCTATCTGCAGAAGATAACTACTGTTGATCGGTTTCTACATCAATGAGAGGAACCTCGCGATTTGCGTCCGGATATTCACATCTTCCGTCTTATTCATGCATATCCAAATTCGACGCTCGAAACATTACAAACTCATGTTGAAAATGAGTACAGGTTTCTTGGTCCCGATTCAGGAGTGGCCCCAGTGTCCAGCGGAATTGGTGGCTTCCAGCACCCAGCCTTTCCGCATTCCATAACGTCTGCTAAAAGATATACGCCAGCTGAAACAACAACACAAAACCATTTTATGCTAAAGATGATGATACTTGTGCTAATTCTGCATTTACTAACACGGGTTAGTGAGGTTTCAGGAGGCATTAGTGCCAATATCTCACGCTTCAGCCATGGTGTCATTCGGTTTATGTGATGAGTGTTAGCATAAACAGCCTCATTTCGTGTGGGCCCACCTCCCCATTCGGTTGTTGAGTTTACTACGCGTGCATTCCTCCGGTATATTTCCTTTCTTCTCAGAAGCTGTGCATTCTCGGGCCGTGTCAACTGTCTGAAACTAGCAAATTAGGATAATGCACATTAATGTTTTTATTAATACACATCTTATTTATTCTTTATTGTTATTACTTACTTCGTAGGACTGGATGGATTTCCCAGACGGGGCGCGGAGTAGCTCGGAACAAAGCTTGATTGCGCAATAAATACGCGTGGAATTCTTGGGTTTGGCACTGCTGGCTCTCGCTCTACTGGCTCTATTTCACCGTCTTCGTCTTTAAAACTCTGGACGGTTCCCCTGCAGTTTGGACAGGAACACTTCTTCTGGTCCTTGAACCATTTATTAATGCACTCCTTGTGAAACTGGTGTCCACACTACAGATTGTTTAATATTTAAGTAAATGTCCTTCAATATGCTTACTATATTTTTACCGGCTGCAGTTCCACAACAGTGGATACAAGTGGGCAGATTGAGCATACGGGTGACATAAAAGTCATGGTAGTCTGCGCCCCTGTTTCCTGAATTTGACGCTGGACACCAATTTCCACCATGTTGAACTCCGTCTGCGTTTCCTGATGATCATGATCCTTAGTCCAGTTGTTGGTCACCTGCTGATTCCACAAAACATTGAATGACGACACATGTCAATAATAGTAGCACCGTTTCCTCTCACCACCCTCGGCATTAATTGTTGGCTACCTGTTCTGGCTGCTCAACCGCAAGATGCTTGTACTCATCTACATTGCTTGTGCATTTGGGACAGCTGCCTTCACAATTTTCAGGACTTTCTTCGAAGATTATCCCACAGAAGGAACAAAGAAACCCGTTATTCCCGTCTTGATTATGATGATGATTTGAGTTGGCTGATATTTTGGTTGGGTCATTGACTTCAGCGTCAAGTTCTTCCTCTGAGAGGACTACCTCGGATGGCGAACACGTAGCATCTGTATCAGCAAAAAGAAACAATTAGTACAAATAGTTAATTAAATGATTAATTAGCCGAGAGACTAACCATGTTGATGGAATTTCTTGACGTGCTTTACTAGCGAATCCAGTCTGGAAAATGTGGCGGCACATACTTGACAAGCCTTTCTTAGGCAGAAGTGTCGATATTTGTTCCTGCTGGGAAGGATCTTCTTGCAATCTGCACAAGTTGTTGTTGTCCCTAATTGTTGGGTTTCAAATTTATTATTACATTTGACACAGTTAATATGAGCTGATAATTACATAATAATAATAGGTAACATAAAATACCTGTCTTTTTCCTTTCCCGCGTAGGTTTCTTCATTTTCATTTATTCACGTGATTAATTAGTTAATTAATAATAGTGGTGTAAATGTAATTAGCTCCACCGTCATATGGTTCTGATCTGCGGGCGAGGCAGTAGTGTGTGCACCACCTTACTTGATGGTGCATGCGTAGTGTTCTTCTCCAGAGCACCACCTTACTTGATGGTGCATAGGTAGTGCTCTTCTCCAGAGCGGGGACAAAGAGAAGGAGTCAGATTGCATTGGGCTTTCGTTTCTGTTGACAATAGCAATAAAGGGGTTTCACCCCTTAATAAGTAGAATCATTTAAACTAAATAAATCATAATAAAATTCATAATAATATATTAATGCATGGATGGAGGTTAGGTTTAGCCAATTTTATTGGAGATTCTTCTCTTCCTGTCCACAACCATATCCAATGAATCAATCTACACAAAAATTTCTCCAGAAATCCAAAAAAGCAGGTGCTGAAGCTCTACTAGAATTCTCGGACAAGTTATGGACATTCTGCCCAAATTACCATCTTGGTCAGAAAGTCTATAACTCTGCGAGGAATTTTTGTAGAGGTTTGGGACCTGCGTTTTTGGATTTCTGGAGAAATTTGGGTGTAGATTGATTCATTGGATTCGGCATGTGGAGAGGAAGAGAAGAATCTTTAATAAAATTGCTCATAATAATATATCAGTGCATGGATGGAGGTTAAGTTATCCAATTTTATTGGAGATTGAAATGAGTTCAAGACAGAATAATCAAAATAATATAAATTACGTAGATTTATTATATAAATTCATTAAAGAAGGTCCGTGAATTATTGAAAATAAATAAGAGAAATTATGCTTCACCTCTTCAATCTGGGTAGGTGGCAGGCAATATTTACTCCACGAATCCAGAAACTGCTGACCACTGGGCGTATGTACATCTATTCAATCTCACGGTCTCCATTCAATCTACCATAGCTGCTGCCATAACTCCATTTAATTTGCATTGCATCCCTAAGCATATAGTTTCATAGCAGCGGTGCTAAAGGTATGCTGAGGTTTGAATACACAGATATATAGGGTTTGCTCCTCCGGTGGGGATATCATTTTTGACCTCAGTCGGCTCAGTGCAGTCCCAGTTTAACTCAAATGTTGCTTTATCAGAAAGACGTTATAAATCCAATGTTGTGAATTGAGTTTGATCGGTTCAAATGAATCTTAAAATTTCATAAAGGCTAATTTCATAGAATCATAAATAGAATCTGTGTAGTCGATCTAACATTGTACAGCATATGTAATATTAATCGACTGTTAAAGTTACCATGCTACGCAGCTTATCAACTGAAGCGCAATATTACCTGCAGTAGAGGGAAAGTAATGGCGAGCGAAAAGAGTCAACAGCGTATAAATAACAGTATTAAAGCGAACGGATGGCCACCGCCACCGATCGCGGACACCGCTTACTTACATGCAAATTGAGCCTACAAGGATTCCTGTTAAACAGTAAGGCCGCGCGTTAGAAAGGACGGTGTTGTGTAATACTTCCAAAAATGGGAAAATACGGAACTCGTTATTTTCTGTTCATGGTTTATCACTCTGTTTGACCTGGACCATGATTCCGTTCTCTATTTTTCCGTTGCTATATTCGAGTGAACAGAGTGAGCAGCATATAAATAGCAGTATTAAAGCAAACTGGTTTCCAATCCATGACACATAGCTAAAATCTGAAAACTACAAAGAAATATACTAATAAATTAAACAACTAAATAAATATTAGGCTTCATTAAATGATTACGGAATTGTTCTGCAAATGTCCTATCAATAAACTCTATACCTTGTTCCTAATCTTGAACCTTGTCTGTTTTCAACCTGAAAACCAGCTATATCCCTTCAATCTCATCCTAAACATGTACTAAGCCAATATTACTGCTGTCAAACCTATTTATATGCCTTCAATCTCATCCCAAACACAATATAACTGCTGCTAAATCTATTTATATCTATTCAATCTCATGCTAAACTCCATCTAATCCACCATAACCGTTACCATCCATCAAATCTCGTGTTAAACTAAATTTAGTCCACCATAACTGCTGCTAAATCTATTTATATCCATTCAGTCTCATGCTAAACTCAATTTAGTCCACCATAACTGCTGCTAAATCTATTTATATCCATTC
>JAQFZJ010000333.1:0-33766 GCA_034695645.1 Folsomia fimetaria
AAAAATTGACCTAGCCTCACCAAAAGGTTACGTATATATTACGAACCCAAGCTTCTGAATATAGGACAGAGCAGCAGAGCAGCAGGATGATGGCTGATGGTCAATTCATTTAGGTCTCTTCACTTTGAGAATGATGTTTATGGCTTCACCTGTGTAATTTGTTTCATGGTTATTCACAATCCTTGTTGCCAGTTCAGTTATTATATGGGTCCTGTACATTTTATTTGCTGTTTGCCCTTCCTATTTATGCTAAAGGACTCCATGTTAATGAGTAACATAAATATACGAATTATATAAGTTCCAGTCATTCGGGTGTGTGATTAAATGAATCAGGACATTATCAACTCTTTTTATGTGCGTAGTTTCCTTTCATAATGGAAATGAATTGTCTCGAAAACGGCTTGTTTCTGACGTTGTGTTTGTTGAGATTTACGCAAATAGGTAAAAAGGAAGATAAAATTTGTAATGTATGAGCAAGTTATTATATCATGAAGGATTCGGATGGATGGGTTGCTTTCTTTAAACGTATTCTATAAAATTCTTCATGAATATATGATACATAGTGTGCATGGGTAGTGCATGAGGAGAGATAAAATATGGAAACACAATAATGACACTAATAATCCAAATCTAAGATTAAAGAGCGAAAGTAGTTTCACATAAGGCTGATGACGCAAATATACAACAGCACATGTTTTAATTTGCTCATAATAATGAGAGACTCACAATGAGTTTTATTGCCATGTTCTTGTACAATGTTCATATGTAGTTGGAAATCATACTTTCTTTTATTCTCTGTTTTGTCACATCGCATAAATCATTAAAAACAAACAAGCGATAATTAAGATTTTGAATCTATCTGTAAAACCTGGAATTGCTTTGTTTAGGTTTCGAATGAGTTTGTACATTTTAATTATTTGACTGAACTTTCACATCTATATAATTTTCATAGGATGTAAAATTGCTATTATACATCTCCAAAACATATTAAATCTTCTTTGTTCAATCAAGGATTGCAATGACGTCTGCCACTTCTGAAATATTTGTTTCTGAATTTTTAAGAGCATAATAATAATAACTTAGTTTCTGTCATTTAACAATGTGAATACATCTCGGCAAACATTCCAATTAAAATCATTCCATAATTGTATTTGAGGGAACTAAAACATTACCTCAATCCACCCATAAAACAAGAGACATATATAATTGTGGATAGAGTAACTTTCTCTTTTCCCCCACAACGAGAGCAGATGGAAGTAAGTGGAAGCCAAAAAGGTCGTTTATTTAGCTCTCTCCCATCAAAGAGATGAGACGAAGTGAAACTTTAAGCCTCAAGAGACTCTCTCTCAGGAGGAGAGAGAGCAACAACTTCACGGTATAAAAACCTCACCGTTGTTGAAAGCTAGCTAACTGGCCCACTTGTGATCTCACTCCAATTTTCTCCACTTCAACTCGAGTTCAGTTTAACCAACAAAAAAAACTAAATAAGCTGGCTAGCTAAACTAAAAGCTATGTAACTTTTGAATTGAATTGGGAGAAAAACTTGTCTCAGCTTGAAACGATGACATTTGGATTGAAAACAGCAGAAAAAAATGTAGTGGGATGAATTACGAGGTACAATTCATCAGTAAGTTGTGTATGTACTTGGCGACTGACTTTTCAAGTTTCATGTAATGTTTGTTTAGACTTTGGTGGTTGGTTGCCTTTGCCTCTCGCTCAGGTTTATCAAAATAAGTATGCTTACTGAACTGAAGCAGTTTGGTTAAGTTGATTAAGTTGCATTAATGATGGAACCATTTTCTGTCAATTTAGTAATACTTTCTTCAAGAATTAAGTCAAATGAAGTATGTAATGCAAGGTGTTTTGATGTTTCATCAGTATGAATTTGTCTGTAACAACATTACCAGATCTTGGAGGAGATCGTCCTAAAATCCATATTATGTCTTCTTCTTGGATTGGATAAGCTATAATTCTCTCGGATTTTGTGAACGACGACGACATGAAAAGTGACAGATATACGGCTTAGGCAGTGTTGCGATGACTTCAAAGGATAACCATAAAAAATGTTTGTTTTTGTAGTTGAAGTCGTCTGATCATACATAGGTAGACATGGGCGGAGAAGAGATCAAAAATACATGAATGAAAATGAAAAGTTTTCAACGTTTCTTTATAACCACTCGCACACTCGTTGGTTTCCACGGTCTGGAACAACCAACCAACTTGGTTGCTCCTGCTTAATGTACAAATTTCAGTTTTTGAACTGGTTCTCTTCAAATTTTCGAATAGTTTAGTAGTTGAAGAGAAAGAGAGAGAGCATCATTCATTTCTCTTGGACTTTAATCTACCTCGTATATGACATAGAGTGGATGAGGCTCCTTTTATTCACAAACGAAGCCAATTATAATCTGGTCTGAGGAAGTCGGTGGTGGAATACGTGGCTTTGAAGTTTAGAGTATCTGTATAGTAGCTTTGGAGAGAGAAGAATGTTTAATAAAAGATCATTTCGGATTTTAAATTAATAAAGTTTTGACTTTGATGTCATGTGTGTCATAGCGGAACTCTGGACCTGGGAAGAAAGGTGGTGTTTCAGCCAATCTACTGCGACGAATGTCCACCAGTACATGGACCACTACTACATCAGCCACGGGAATGGTAATACATAAGCATAAGCAAGCTTGCTAACTCTGCATGCAAATAATGTTTTTTTAGTATGGTATTTACAAACCAACACCCTCTTTTTTTATTATATTATAGCCAACATTAGAACCTCAACCACACGCACGCAGAAGACGATCTGCTTCCTTCCGGTCCGCCATGGGTAAGTTTAGGCCTTATGCAGTCTGCTAATACAAACACACACACATACATTTGACCCACCCAACCACCCTCACCCAGCCTTTATTTCTTCTCTTTCTAACTGTGATATGGTGCCCTGGCTAACCACCCACCCTTAATTAATTTATGTTACTGTCTTAATTTGTCCTTCACCATTCCCTCGTCATTTTAGACGGATGATAGTCTATATTTTATTTTGTGTCCCTGTATGTTATCCTACGTACATCTTCAAAAGCGACTGTAGAATTGTGCGTCGCATGAGATTGTATATGTATGTAGCTGCACTAGAGACGATATTATGTATGAAGGGCTTTCCAACTGGAAAAGAGATGACTTGAATTTGAATTGCACGTTAGTATTGCAATTTGAAATTCCAGCGTGTTACATTTGTTGTATGAGTCAGATTGTAAATTTGTATATGAATGAAATTGCGTGGTAGCATCTTATGTTTGGTTATGGGTGTATATGTTAGTTGTCGTTGTCCTTGATCCGCCCACTGCGTGATTATTTGTTTCTGCTCTGGTGTCATGATGTCCCTTTACGGTGTCCCGGTGTAATCATACATACTAGTACATGGTCGGGAAGTGCTGAACGGATTTGACTACCACTTTGCTTGGGGAAAAGTATAATAAAATGCACCCGTGTCTGTATGTTGTATAATTCTTGTATTTACCCGCACTAATAAAAACGCAAGACTATTTTCCCACTAATTGCATTTTGTTTCTGTACCTCACCTGCATCAAAATATTCTTCTACAATTAATTGCAAGATGCATGTTTGATACATTTTTAAGGGTTGGAATGCTAACTATGGTTGTAACAGAAGGGACGCCTGGAAGCAGTCCAACCCAGCAGTTTGGATTGGTCCCCATCACTTTGTTGGAAAACAAGGAAAATGCTAAAATTCAGACGACGTCGACGACGGCCACACCTGTATTCACCTCTTTTAAGATGGGGACAATTGGAGGGTCCACAACATCTCAACCAGCTCATGCTACTCAACACATTCCGAATGCAGCATTACAGGCTTCTCATAAAGCTCGTAGTTTCTCCGCATTTGCTCTAAATGCTTCCACAGGTTGGCTTCCATTTCAATTTTAATGCGTACGTATATGGAAGTGTAGGTTATCAATTATTATAGTAGTGTGGTATTATGCCGTTATTTTGTAGTCTTTCGTCTTGGGAAAATAATGAAGTACATTATTTTGTGTCTCCCTTGCTCAAAAACATATGAAGCCTGAATTCAATAGAGTTAGTTATATAACATATTATGTGATTCCTGGAGCACGACTAACGAATTGACCAACGTCAGCAAGTGATTAATTTGGAATTCTATGTTTGCATTAGTCATTTCATTGTCCACCATCCATAGTCAGTCAGTTGTGCGTCAGCGACGGCTCGTTTGTCTCGAAATTATAAGGCTCACTACTGCTGCTATAATATTATATCGTAGTTATTGGTCATCATCATCAGCATCATAGTTAGTACCCAATCAGGCAGTACGACTTTCCTCACCAAAGTTGCGGTTGTTTCTAAGGCAGAGCCAGCAGAGTTAATTCCATCTCGTAATCATTTCTTATAAATTATTGGACAAGAAGGACTACGTGTAGGGCCAATTATAGTATAACTAAAATGACAACTAGGAGGATTCTGTTGGTTGTGAAGGACAGAGTGGATTGCATTCATGTCATAAGAAAGTCTATGAAACTCACTGCAGGGAAAGGCAATGAGGGGCTCATTACGAGAAAGATGATAGGAATTATATTGTAAGAGAGATCGGTCCTGGCAGTCTGCCTCAAGCTTACCTTGTGCGTAATTTGAACAGGAAACATTCCCTGCTACTGTTGACTGTGGGCAGTTTCCCTTCATCTAATGAGGATGGTAGGAATGACATTATAAAAGACGAAAAGTTTCTCCGTCTTTATTAAAATTCAAAAAATTGACTTTCTGTAATTGCAACATCGATCCTACGCCGCAACAAACTTTGGAGGATATCATTAAACACACAAAATTATTGCTTATTCAATTAATAGAAAAATGTTTTAGGTAGTTTAAGAAAAAATATCATTCTGTGTTACTAGGCTGTGATAAGCTTTAAGCTTGCATTTTTTCTTATGCATAATTAATACAAGGAATGTGCATGCGTTGATGTGTCACTTACTTTTGTCACACATTTGCCAAATTCTAATTTCCAAAACAATTGTACTTAATTTGTTAGGAGAGGGTTATTAGTTTTTTATGCAGGTTCATTTCTGATAGACCAATGGACCCATGTAAAGCAGACTAAAGTAGAATAATGAACAATGGAGGTTTTGCTTTGCAAATTGTTTGCTCAAATGCTGAATGAAATATTTATCTCGAAGGGAAAGTCAGAGACAACGAATTAGTGTTTGTTACCAGTTTCGTTTCGGGGGAATACAAGAAAGACGTATCTTCGTCAAGTGCAATGTACATATTTTGCAGCAAGAAATGAGAAATGAAATAACGAAGGGCTTTAAGTACTTATATTAGAAATGGAGCGAGGAACTTGAGAAAGTCCAACTTTCCCTAGCCTTCATCCACTTCACATTCTATTGGGGTGATAATTAATGATCGTCTTGAAATAACTCACTAAGCTTTAAAATTTTGTTTTGATGAGCTGAATTTCTATTCTAAATTACAATTTCGACTGAAAAATCTCTTCTACAAGTGACGATTCTCCGGAAATTAAAACTTTTATTTTGTAAATCTTTTGAACTTATAATTTGTGATGAACTATGTCTTACAATTTCTTGTTAATTTTCTACTAACAGTACCACTGCGCACTTCTTACAGGGTCGCGTGTCCATGTATAGTATCCTAAATTTTTTATTTTAATTTTGTCATACTCAGAATAATATGGGCTGTTTTTCGTTCAGATGTGAGAGATAGCGGTCAACATACATACGTCTGCTCATGGTTGGTTTTGAAATGCGTCTTTCTTCTTCGTCCTTGAGGACATATGGAATGAGAACAAAGAGGAGGATCACATTGTGTGGTGCGAGATAAGGATAAATGATGTTGAGCTTGAGAGCGGTTCTTGTTTGTGAGAGATGGAGAGAGAGAGAGAGTGATGAATTGTTCAACGACATATTTTGTCCATGTCGGTCGTTGGAGACATTTGGCTCCTTAGGGACTTAGTTAGAATTGGAGATCTTGCCAGTGGTCGCCTTAGAAAATGCCCATGATGTAGATACGTACGTTGGCAGCATCACTACCCGGTTCGCGTCATCACATTGATGCAAACGCAACCCTATGTCAGTCACTGACTCCCTTATATACATGTACGAAGTAAACAAAGACAATAGCAAACACAAGCCATAATAGCTGATAAATTACGGAATTGACCATGAAAAGTTGGCAGCTTTCACCAAACAGAGAGTGAACGTTGTTGTTGTTGGGTTTATTTGTTTGTAACAGATCGAAAGATACAGATAGTAATTTGACGGGATATAATACCAAGTTACATATTTTCCTGTAAGCGGAAGGAAATTCATTTAAACAATAACCGACGACCACTTAAAATTCCTGTTTCATTTTTCTCTCTATTAAATCACTCACTTCAATGACATATTCAAAGTTGAGAATAATCATAAAATGGAGACAAAAATGAGAGTAAATTTGAAGCTTATAGTACCCAAAATTCATGAATCGCTATACTGACGCAACATTGATTGTTTATTTTCATGTTATCGACGAAATTTGAAATTGATGATGGGAATCCACATCGCCTGCTGTGGTGCTATTTGTGTCTCTTCTTCTGATCTATCTATGTGACTGACGGTGGGATGAATTTCTTCACCTGCATCGTCATAATCCCATTTCTCTACGACTAATTCGCATTCGACACATTGTGAAATGCATGTTCGGCTAATATAATTTGAACTAAACTAAATGTGTTTGGAATATTAATTGGAAACCTGCATGGTTTTATGGGAATGTGGAATGTGCCCGTGCGATGATAATTACTGACTGTCATGTGTCCATAAAGATAGTCGTCGTCGATTCAGCCACCAAGAGTTTCCCCACTCTCAACCACCCACCCAAAGGAAAACACTGTGTAGCCTACATCCTTTATCTCCTTCAGACCTCACTCATCTCAACGCTCTGGCAGCTTCCACAGGAATTTCCTCCTGTATCACAAAGTCCGCTTCTGCTTCCGTCGCAGGGTCCAACCGTAGCAGTCCTTCAGGAACCCCAATCCCATCACCCGCTCCATCCCCAATACCCTCGAGAGATCATAGTCCATGTAATTTCTCTGGAAGACATTCCTCTGACCATCCAAAAGCAGAGTCACCATCCATCGTCAATCTACCACTGAGCGACGAGAGTCGACTTCGAGATTATTCCCCACCAAAGGTCACATTTCAGTCAGAGCAGTTGACGAATGACGGCGACTCGTTGGGGCTCCTCAGCGGGAGAAACTTATCAACATCACCCTACTTGGACAACCCTGATGAGGACTGTAGCAACGCCAGCACACTTGGAGGTAAGTAAAATGTGTGTTCTATTTATAAGAAGTACCGGATTTGACACAAGAATTTTTCTTCAGATGGTCCTGGACCCCCTGACAGCTCGTCTGGCAATTCGAACTCTGTACGACTCAGTCCTGTCACTTTTACGCTGCAAGAGCCCATAGATAATAACGATCAGGAGGATGAACTCGAAGACGTAAGTTTGATTCGAATAAGATTTTTATACAAACTGCATCATGGAATAATAACTGTAAACACATAATAATAATAAGTAGAAGATCACGATATATCAGGCAATAAGGCAATTTAAGCCGTCATCCATAATATTCCCTCAACCCTTCCACTTGCACTTTTAAGAGATGAATTTAATGAACAATTTTCCCAGATGAAATTGGCATTTTTTTAGTTTGACTTGAGTCAGTTAGTTCTTGCCACAACTTTCTCTAGAATTCTTTGAACCTTGGCTTTCGTTCAATCCAATTTTTTCTCCTTGTCTTTGTGTGTGTGTGTGTGTGGTAAAGTCATGATCGAGTCTTTCTTTGGATTATTAGCTCAAACTTGAGACTGGACAAAGTAATTGTGTAAGTTGTTTGTGAAGTTGTTGGAAATTGTGGTCGCTTTCTCTGTCTGTCCTCACTCTCATTGATTTTTGAACTGATTCCTTTGCAAGCACGCAATCTGTCTCACACGACTACTTTCTTCTTTCTTCCTTTGTTTTCGTTATACTACTGTGTACAAGACATATTTCTACTCCAAAATAAAATGGATTGCATTACAATCTTGTGTACCTGAAGAGTGACCACCATTTTCAGAAATATGTCCAACAGAAATTTATGGTGCAATAATATTTTCGAGTAAAAGTATGTCAAATGAGATGAGGTTGTTGGTTGCCTTCACTTCAAATCTATTCGTAATTGATTCCCAATTCTAACCTAGCGAGTCTGGTACAAACGAGATATGTTTGTTGCCTTCATAACTTAATTGACAAAGTTAACACTAACACTACCCCTGTCATTCTTATCACGAGGCTTTCACTCCTTTTTCCTGAACGGAAAAATTCTACCATGTTTGCTTTATATATTGTCATCATATATCATGGTTGTCCTTCACTCTGGGAAGGCTTAATAACTAATTTAGGATTTCACATTCATCAGTTTTAGACAGTATTTGCACACTGTACTGTACTACTTGTAACCATATAATATGTGCAATAATAATAGAGCATTTTAAAAATATATCTTTTAGTCAAAAATAATACAAAAGAATTTGAGATATTAGATATTTCAATTCTTTAATTTCCGTGAACATTTGATCTCTCATTGAATATTACATGTAACGTACACCTGTACGATGTAGGCAAAATTTGAAATCTGAACAATGAATTTCTCTTACACAGTTTCGTGACGCAATTCTTGTGACTTCTGATGGGATTCAATTTCATCTTCCGACAATTGCTGCCGATGGATATCTATGTCGCTTGGGCGAATGGGACTACCCAATATTTGATTTGGAACGCAACTCCAAGACCCAAATACTCAGTCATGTTCGTCTCAAGTTTCATAAATTTCTATGTTCTTAGTATTTTGATGATTGTTTTATTTTTTATATAATATTGCAGATGACTTACAAAGTGTTTCTTGAGACTGGCTTGTTCGATACATTCAAAATTCCTATCAAGGAGTTCATCAATTACTTTCACGCTTTGGAAATGGGATATCGTGAAAAACCATGTAACGAAGCTTATTTCTTTGTATTTATATTCAACAGAATGCAAAGACTATATAACTCCTGAATATTTGCAGATCACAACAGGATGCACGCCTCAGATGTTTTGCAAGGGGTGTTTTACTTCACTACCCAAGCCATACCAGGGTTCCAGATGGTTCCGCCGGATCCTGACACTCCCAATTCTGGTACAAGTCAGTTTCGTAAATTTCTTCCTCGTCATCATTGTAATATTTCTATATGTTCACGGTTAAAAATTGCAGACTGGTCTGGACAACGAGCTTGTTTCAATGTGGACGAAGAATCGTATGGGATCATGGGTGCAAACTTACCAAGTCTTGAGCTTATGGCATTGTATACAGCTGCTGCAATGCATGATTATGATCATCCTGGTCGGACCAATGCTTTCTTGGTTACAACTAATTCTCCACAGGTTTAAAGTTTTGCTAAGGATCCCATTGGAAGGACGATTATTGACAAAATCCATTTTTGCAGGCGATTTTATATAACGATCGCTCCGTGCTAGAAAATCATCATGCTGCTGCTGCGTGGGCATTGCTGATGAACAATGAAAATTATAACTTTTTAAAATTCTTGGAGGTTTGTACTTATTATCAGTATTATGCTTAATGGAGTTTTTGACAAATTATAAATGCTTGAAATGAAATAAAGGATAACGTAAAACTTATTTTTCTAGAAGGCTGAATTTAAACGATTCCGCTTTCTCGTCATTGAGGCAATTTTGGCTACGGATCTAAAACGTCATTTTGAAATTATGTCCGAATTCAATTCAAAAGTCAATGAAGAAGAATCTCCAGGTAATTGATACGGAATTTCATAAGTTTATTCGTATTTCATACTCATGTCATCATTGGCCCACCTGCCTTGAATCACGATATTTTCTTACGTTGATTTTTGTTTTCTCCAGGCATTGATTGGACTTCTGAAGAAGACCGTCTCCTAGTGATGGAGATTTGTATTAAATTAGCTGACATCAATGGACCTTGCAAGTATCACGATATCCATGTTCAATGGACATATAGAATTGCAGAGGAATTCTATGAGCAAGGTATTAACTCATTCATTTCGCAAGATTACTTCTCAAGAAAAGTAATCAAGCATGACTAAAATTACTAAAAACCATCTTGTCAATATTTTATTTAGGTGATGAAGAGGTGCGGCTTGGACTCCCAATTTCTCCTTTTATGGATCGTTACCATCCTCAGTTGGGTATGATTATCTATTACAGCAGATTTGTTGGACAATCTGTTAACTTGATTAAAACAGTTGGATATTACGTTTTTCTAGCTAAACTTCAAGAATCATTTATCAATCATTTGGTCGCTCCATTATGTAAGGCTTGTGCGGAGGCAGGGTTACTTCCGGGATATTGGGAGGATGAAGTGGACGATGACCAAAATGAGGGAGAGACCACGGCGGATGAGATTTCCACCATGAGTTGTCAGGAAACAGACTATGAGAATGACGAGTCGTCTTATTCTGACGACAATAAAAGTGATAGTAGCAAATCAAAGAGAAAAATATTTTGTCTTCATACAAAGCACCTACAGGATAATCATCGATATTGGATGAATGTGATAAAGGTTCATTTTACTGACCAACACGACAATTGAAACTTAAGAATCTTACCTGTGTATAATGTTGGTTCAACTAATCTGTCTCTATTTTATTTAGGAGGAGGCGAAGAAAAAGGAGGAAGGGGTAAAAACGGAGTCAGTGGCCATATCTACTGAAGATCCAATGGAAACAATTGAAGAAGAGAACAATACTCCACACTCCCTTAACCGAAGTTTCAGTTTCGTAAGTAACTTAATTGTAACTTAACATGAATATTTTATCATGTTACACTTATAAGTATTACAAAGCAAATTAAGGTCATTTTAATTTCTATACGTGTAGGAGAAAGAAGATTCTAAGCTGTGATGTGATGAGATAAGGACACTTCAATTAAATATAGTCGCGTGCCAAAAAATAAAATCTGTTCGTAACCTGACATCTGTCTTATTCCCACAAATATATATATCTATATATGTATATCTATTACACAAACGGCTGCTGCTGCAAAAATCACCCCTAATCTGTTACCCCATCAATAAGTACCAAAATATTATAGAGATGATGTTGTATAATGTAACAATAATAGTCAACAACAGCAGAGAGAGTAGTGGAACTGATTTAATTATTTATACCTTTGGACCTATAAGAATACCACGATTACTGTGGGAAAGAAATTATTTTGTTGCACATAATAATGATGTAATAGTAAAGTCAATGGAATGATTTGATATCGGATTGTTCTGACGCTTAAGCGTTCTGCAGACGCTCCCTCAACATGGATTCCAGTTTCACACCGTCTGCTGCAAATTTCCGAATGCCATCAGACAATTTGTCCGTTGCCATTTGGTCTTCATTCAACATCCAACGGAACGATTTTTCATTCAGTTCAATCTTGTCTAAATCCTGTTTCTTGGCTGACCCTTCACTAATCATTTCTCCCACGACGTCCTGGCTTGCATCCAGTTCTTCCAACAAAGATGGAGAGATTGTCAACAAGTCACACCCACAAAGAGCTTTGATTTCACCTATTGGCCAAATAAATCAAATGATCATTAATATTGGCATTATTATCAACATTCTGTTTAGCATACATGCATTCATTAATTTTATAATTACCAGAATTCCTAAAGGAAGCACCCATCACTACAGTTTTGTAGCCAAACTTTTTGTAGTAGTTATAAATCTGAGTAACGCTTTTCACTCCGGGGTCATCCTGAGGTTCATAAGTTTTTTGATTGGTATTGGCTACATACCAATCCAAAATTCTGCCCACGAATGGAGAGATCAGAGTAACTCCAGCTTCGGCACATGCAACCGCTTGAGCCATGGAGAACAGGAGAGTCAAATTACAATGAATCCCATATTCTTCCTCAAGAACTCTATAATCGAATATAGCATATCAGTACAGAATTGCAGAACAACCGTGCATATACAAATACAATTTTTAAATTTGTAATTACTTGGCCGCTTGGATCCCTTCCCAGCTGGACCCCAACTTTATAAGAATGCGATCCTTGGAGATGCCAGCTTCCTTATAGAGTTGAATAAACTTTTTGGCTTTCGCAATACTCGCTTCTTTGTCAAATGAGAGTCTAGCGTCAACTTCCGTGGAGACACGTCCAGGGACGATTTTCAAAATCTCGATGCCAAAAAGAACAACCAGCTTATCTGCGGCAGCCTCAATCTGTTCATCCGTAGTCCTGTCACAAAATAAATCAATATTATATTTTTATAAAAAACGGATGCAGGCTATCTTTCTCTGGATCAGGCTTACTTTCCATTTTTCTTCCCATACGCAACTGCATCATTAATCAGTTTTTGATACTGTGGCATTTTGGCAGCTGCCAAAATAAGTGACGGGTTGGTGGTAGCATCCGTGGGCTTGTACTTTTTGATTGCTATATGAAATAAATAAATGGATTAAGTTGACCGCTTAAAACCGGTGCGGCGAATTTGTATATATGAACGTACTTTCAAAGTCACCCGTATCGGCCACAACCGTGGTGTAAGATTTCAATTGCTCCAGAGATGATCCCATCCTGCCTCTTTTCTTGCAAGGTTCCACGGACATAATGACCAAGATTACGAATTAAGATTGCTTTCAATTTTTCCGTAAGTTGAACTTGCGAGGTTAAAATCTTCCTCTCTTGCATAGAAACACACACACAAGGAACGAGGATAGAAAAGACCAGAAAAGACGAGAAGAGTGAAGTCGTAATTTGCGAATACTGTAATTTGCATGGAGAGGTTCTTCATTCATATGATACCTTTAGCACTTGCATAAATGGTGCCATCATCAACTGATTGTGACGCAACGCCACTCCATTGGTTGGAGTGGTGTGGATTTCCAAGCCCCACCCACCCACGAACAGGGCGATGTGAGAACATGTGGTTGGACCATGACTGGAAATGTATGGACATTAATTTTATTTAGCAGTGCATGTATTGTTGAGTGATCAGATCCAGATCAGTGATCATCGTCGTGGTCGTGGTCACTGTATGTGCATAATAATATTCATGTCGCCCTTTGAATGAACATGCAAATCTCCACTGAATTGTGGCATTCAATTTGAGTGGATTGAAGTGAGCATGCAAAAGGTTTCGTAATAATTCAAATTAAACATGTCCAGTCTATAATCTCGTTCGGACTGCATTGAATGAAAACAAATAAGGAAATGCAGATCGTTCATTGGTGTGCATTTACTGCAAATTCAGATTCATGGACGCAACAAGCATTTCCTATGTTGTTAACAAATATATGTCCAGAAGTACGTTACTTACGACTCGTAATTTACAAGTATGCCCTGCACTGCATCAATTGTATGTTTCATCTTATCTTGCACTAATATCTGTAGTGCATCAAACTGTAAATTCAGATTCAGAACTAAGCAAACTTGTCAAGGGCCATACCACGTTGAACTCACCAGTTCTCGTCCGATCACTGAAGTTAAGCAACGTCGGGCCCGGTTAGTACTTGGATGGGTGACCGCTTGGGAATCCCGGGTGCCCTTGGCGTCTATTTTTTTCCAATTTTATTTTGCAAATGTCAAATCAATAATTTAATTAGTAATTACTTTTCACAAATGTTTTTTTTAGGTCTATATCCAACAAAACAATCTGACAGCATCGAATATCAATCTAATTTCCAAGCTCCTTTAATTTTCAAATTCATCTCCTAAAAATGAATTTAATTTTAATTGCATATCGTATTCACGTGATGAATTTCCATATCCATAGAACTCTTGATTATTTCACTGCATTTAGAAATTCCAATTTAGAAAACAAGGCACAGGAACTTGCAAGCTTTTACTAATACCCACCACAGCTTACATGACCACCACCCGACCCCATCATTTATGACCATGACCGTCTTTCATGGAGATAATTTGTATTATTCAGCCCAAGAGAGTCATTTAGTCACCATGCCCCACCGCAAAATTAACCTGAACCTCCATATCACCCGTCGATAATTATTTTATCATATTTTGAACGATTATAAAAGTTATTTCCAATATTTTAAAATTTCTGACTACATAATAGTCAGTTTGCATAACAGGTACGGAAATATATGGATGACCCCTGACCCCGGTTGATTTGAGATATTATTCCAGAACCATCACCATCGTCATCACAGGAAGGAAGAATCAAATCAATATATTAAATTAGTGACTCTTGCTCTTTCAGGGTGGATTTACTTTTTACTCGCTTCTTGCAAAGAAAAAACTTCCGATTCAATTCACCATCCCAAAACTTTAGGTTTTATAAAGAAAAAGGGAATTGCAATAAATTCTTAGTGTAGGATAGATTTATTGTATTGAGTCAACTATAAATTTTAGGCTAAACAACTAATAAATACGGAAGAAAAATCAGTCAGGTCACAGGTGAGAAATTTGATAGAGTAGAAATTTGAGACTTGGCATAAAGTTATTGTATTGATTTTAGAAAGTTATTTTATAATTCTTGTATTGTTTGTTGATGATTTAAATACTCATTGAATTATTTGGTTCAGATAATACTTCAAGATGGTTGATAATCAAGCACAAAACGATCCATCACCAAATGAGCAGGAGCCCTTACCAAATCAGTATCAGCCCCTGCAATGGACCAGGCTGAAACAATTGATTATAGATCGCAAGATAGATTTCGCCCTGTGGTTCACACGGTTCTTGACCATGATGTTTGCGGCAGGATACATATTGCCACTTTTCGGGTATTAAACTTTACAAATAGTTTTTTTAATTAGAATTTATACAATCGATTTGAATCTATAATCTATGTACCCTTCTTTGCCCCTGAAGGAGCCCGGTACAATATTACTACAAAGCGTTTATGGCAAGTGCAGCTACCTCCGCGCTTCGGTTGCATCAGCGACTACCACATTTTAGTCTATCTCGTGCCTACTTTCAACAAATGGTCTTGGAGGATTCATTCCACTATTTGTTCTGCGCTCTCATCTTTCTTTACGCGACGCCAATGACATGTACATACTTATTTTTTACTAAAAAGTGCAACCAATAGTTTGTGGTGAGTTTATTTTAATTCTGCGTCTTCTTATTGTATTATTTTCAGTGGCACTGGCCCCGTGTGTGCTCTTTGCCATCTTGCATTTCGCCAGTTTCTCGCTAACTCTTCTGGATGTACGGTTTTATCGAATTTTTATAAATCATTCTTGTAGCATCAAGGTTAGCTAATTGTTTTCTTGATATTCAGGCACTCGGCAGAAATACAGCTTGGATTGCAAGGGTTTTCATATCCTTGATCGAATACAAATCCGTGAATATTCTGAGGATGGCTGCTGGATCCGAAATTTGCATTATGTGGTTCTTATGCTGCTATGCACTCGTGTAAGTTATTGTCTCTTTGATTTATTTCTATCAACTCTATCTGTTCCGTACAGGTACAATATTGACATGTATGATCCAATTCAGTCTTTGTATATTTTATGGGATGGGCGTGTGGTGTATGGAAAAATGAATCGATTGCTTTGTATGCATTATTAATTGTCGATGGATGGATTGCTTCGTGACGCAGCAAATATGAATTGTGTCAATGTTGGGGAGGGGATTGATTGAAATACCGAATACCATTCCTATCTATTATCTATCTAGTATGAATTAATTTGTAAATTTTAATTTTTACAGTGGACGACACTCCTTGATCTCTCCATTCCTGTATTTCCGATTTCTCACGTTCCGGTACGCATCAAGACGCAACCACTACACACGAACCATGTTCTACGAGTTTCGGATAATGCTCGAGAGAATAGCGAACCATGAAAAATGTCCATCTTTCGTCGGTAATGGAGTTCGCACAGGTATTCAGTTACTTGGCAGATTGGCCCCGCCGAATGCACCTGCCGCTAATTAATAAGTAAGAAAACGTACTACCAATTAGAATATCACGATGCTTTACAATATCAAATTCATGTGCTAACGTATTTATGTACACTTTTTTTTAAATTCATCAATAAAAAAATCTCGGTTGATTCTTAAATCATAAATGCACTAGTTTAAATCATTTCGCATAACACAATTGTAAGAATTTTACGGTTTTAGATTTTATTCAAAAACTGGATGTTCTTTTGTCGCGCATTACAATTTTAGTAAATAAAGTTGTTGTTGAAGTTTACGCAACCATTCCAGGGACATCTGGTACTGATTTAACAGGGATGGCTGGGATTTCTTTAAAGGACACAGTTTCATCCTTGGGTTCCGCAACGTTGACGTGATCAGGTAATGGCTTCTTGGGCCCAATCTTGCCATTTGGATCCCACGGAAGCATAATCTTGACCTTGATTCCCAAAACTCCTTGCCTACACAAAAATTAAACGACAATTTAGTTAGAACCAAAACTTTCAAAAAACAACAGAAATCAACTATAATATTTTATTCTAGCTCTTTCTTGCTCACCTAAGCAATACGTGGCGAGTAGCAGTATCAACGTAGTGGTTGGTGGGGTCACCACTGTGAATCATCAATCCGTCAACGAACTTCATTGACTTGGCTCGCTGTCCCCTCAACTTTCCAGATACGACAACCTCACATCCTTTAGCTCCAGATTCCATGATGAATCTCAGCACTCCTATTTAACGAATAAAACAGTAAATATTAAATACAAATAAATAAAATATCTATCTGTCCCACCAAACCAACCATCGCTCACCGGCTATTAATATTCATCGCTTATCATCCCTAATTATAATTCAATCCAACTCACCATAACAAGCCCGCCTAACAGCCAATCCACCCACAAGTTTGTAGCGAAGTGACTCGGCCTGAGCAATAGCACAAAGGCCACGAACTCCAACCTTCTCAGCATAGAGTTCAATGGATCCTGGAGCAAATCCGAAGCGCTTGGTAACCACAGCGGTCAACTCCCTAATCCTGCGACCCTTCTCTCCCAACACGTTTTGAGTCCTTGTCGCCATGATGATGATCTCTGTGCGATTAGGAGCCACCCGAATTTCCAACCCAGAATATCCATCCTCAGCCAATTCTCTCATAAGAAACTCGTTCAACTCGGCACGGAAAAGTCCCTCCCGGACAAACTGTAACACAAACAATATACCCAATTAGTCAACCCTGTCATTCCAACCACACCTGAGACACACTCTTACCTTTCGTTTTTTAGAAATTTGCAGTTTTTCTGCCATATTTGCACTTTTTGAAGTACTGATGAAAGAAGTTGGGATGTTGAAAGCGGCGAATGAGACTGACAATGTGCAAGTGTGGATATGGAGAGAGCACGTCGTGTGCAGTGGTGGTAAGGATAGTGAGGAAGGTGGTGCAGGTGGCGTGGTGGTCTCCAACCCACAAACCACCGGTTGGAGCAGTTTGCCCCAATTCTGAGTATGCCTCCACTGCCACGGTTTCTTTATGCAACTGACTGGAATATGAACACCACAGAGAGACAAACAGATGACAATGACAGCTCAGCAGAGCTCAGCAGAGTGTTCGGATAAGATAGCTCTTCATTTCTTTTCAGTTTTTTAGTTAATTAAACACTTAATGTAATAATAATGTCATCTGTTTCAATAAGTTTTTCATTGTTCAGTCAAATATTGTTGGATATTACATACAGCTATAGTGCATAGGTTTCGGTTGGACGTAAATTTTAAAACTACATACACAGAATTCTATTTTAATAAACGCTAGTAGATTGGAAGTTTCAGAGTTGCGGTGCTGACTGGAGGTAAGCAAATTAATTTTAAACGATAGCTTTAGAATGATGCATAAAATGTGTGTGTTTGCAAAAATGTATAGCTTATAAGGATTGATATATAGTATTTTTGTCGTCACCGTTTATCATAACTTGTGACGGTTTGCGTTTTTAAATGAGACCCATTTCATACATACGCTTTTACTTATTTATAGTTATTATAAAGTGGATGGCGAGAACAATATATTTCATTGGCTTTATTACATAAATATTTTTCATTCGTTTTAAGATAACAGACGTTAACATGAATTTAGAGCATGTGATCAATTCTTGCATTATCAACAGATCCTTTAAAATAAATGATATAATTAATCACATGTTAATGGTTGTTTGCATTTAAGTAATGACTCAGATGTACAGCTTAACAACAAACGGAAAGGTCGACAAGTCAATTCTCAGTTTCTCCTCTTCTTATTGACTTGAATTATATCAGTCAAATTACGCATGCTATGCATTATGGTTTAAAATTTAGTTAAGAGAAATAAGGAAGTAATAAGAGAATTAAGGAAGAACATTTAGTAGGAATACTAGAATTAATTCATTGGAATTATACAATTTTGTTTCTACTTATTCTTTGAAATTGAGTTCTAGAGTAATTTAATTTTTAACTTTAATACTTCAATCTAAGTTTTGACTGGAAATCAGATAAGGTATTTTTACAATATATACCATACCAGATTTGTGTGAACCGGTTTTTGTAGCTTGACTACTTGGTCGCGTTAGAATCTTCTTAAACTTAAATGTGTAATAAACGAATATTTATTGTTATTTGAATATTTAGATATCCTATTAAATTCGACTACTCAAGACTCGGTACAAGGCACACAAAGTATTTGAATTCTATCTACAACTCATGAAAAAGTTAACCTGATAACACCTCGTATTCATGCAAATCAAACAATAGATTTTGATGAGCTGCATGCAAAGTTTGCATTGCAAATCAAACAAATACAAGCAATGTGACTTTATATATACAATGCAAAAAACTTGTTATATCTTCACCACAGTTTGTGGTTTTATACTTGAAGGAAAAAAATAATAACAACGAGTATGTAGGTATAAATTGTTGTTATTGTGATTAGTGTAGTTGTGTCGCATTTAGTTAGGTCCTGTGTTGTTAGTGTTGTATGTGTACACGTTGCTTGAACCAACTTGCTTCTGCTTCTGCTTGTCCATATATCCAGTATTAATTTGTACATGACCTTAAATGTTAAGGGTAAGTATAGTAGTCCTATTTACTGCATTTCTGTGCTTGCTATTGTATTCTTCTGTTAGAAGCAGGGTCAAGTCAAGTAGGCTCACATTAGTATGTGTGCTTACTTAAAAGTACAAAATAAATTGTACATCACTCTTCAGATGTGTTGCACTTAATAATTTGTGTTACATATTTGTTTTGTTTCCCCTACAGTGATCCTTTGTTTATCTGCTGGAGAAATTCAAGCCTCATCATCATCGTGAAAAATGGAACCTAGAACGAAAACAATCCTAATGTGGACTGCAATTGCCTGTCTTTGTTTCGTTGGGATTCCTTTTCACTTAAAGGGCGAAGACAGAGAACATTTGGAGATGGCATTTAAAAACTATTCTAAAGCTTTTAATAAGAGTTATGACGATTTAGAGGATCAGAATGTTAAGTTGTCTCACTTTAAGGTGGCTAAGACTTTGTAATTTACAATATACAAAAAATTGTAGTTAATTCCTAAATTCATTTTACCCTTTTTTAGAATACGCTGGACAAAATTCGAGAGCTGAATACTCTGAATGATGAGAATATTTTGCTCACAATGCACCCTAATTTAAAAAGCACTGGAGATGACGCCACGGATGTTAAAAAAGACAATGAAATGATTCAAAAGTTCTTGTCACGCAAGAAATGGAGACACGGACTTCCAAAAAATGAAGGGTCCGCGGTATGGGGATTGACAATGTTTTCTGACATGAGTCCTGATGAATTCAAAGCCACATACTTGCGTCCAGAAATTCATAAAAGAATTGAAAATAGAGAAAAACAACATCGAACTCACCCAGATCCACATCACCATCACCACCATCATGGGGTGTCTTCGGATGATCATACTAATGACAACCTCATTACCAGAAAACGAAAGCGAAGGGCATTATCATTTCCTGGCACAATTCCGGATAAAGTTGACTGGAGGACGAAGGGTGTGATTACACCAGTCCTTCATCAGAAATCATGTGGTGCGTGCTGGGCATTTTCAACTGTGGAAACGGTAGAAAGTATGCATGCTATTCAGACGGGCAAACTTGAAGCCCTAAGTGTTCAATACGTAATTGATTGTGCGACTAACGGAAATATGGGATGCAACGGAGGGGATACATGCGGTGCTTTGGAATGGATGGAAGCAACAAAATTGGTTTCTGCGAGTAAATACCCTTTAACGTTGACGGATGCAAAGTGTAGGCTTCAGTCTTCCAATGCTGGTGTTCAAATCAACTCAAATCACACTTGTGACAGGTTGGTACTTAATAATACAATTTACCACTTATTTCATAGGACGCAAGGTGAGAATTGATCTTATTTCCTAATATTTTATCTTTAAAGCTATCTTGGCTCAGAAGATCAGCTATTGACAGTTTTAGCAAATCATGGACCAGTTGCAGGTATGCAGTTTATATTATTTAGTTTAACTTCTTTGTTTACGCGAATCTTATTAGCAGTATGAAAATTGTTTATTAATTAATCAACAGCTGCCGTCGATGGAACAAACTGGCAGTACTATGTGGGTGGTGTAATCCAGTGGAATTGTGATGCTAATAACAATCACGCAGTACAGGTATGCTAAAAAATTAGCATGTACTATTATTATGTATCGAATATTATGAATATAACCGACTGCCTTTATTTAAACTATGTAGATTGTTGGTTACGATAAAACTGCAACTCCGCCACATTACATCGTTAGAAATTCATGGGGTACGGGTTTTGGTGATAGTGGATATTTATACATCGCTATTGGATCAAACTTATGCGGCATCGCTAGAGAAGTCTCTTCTTTGTCAGTTCAAATTAAATGAATGGCGTTTGTCCTGACGTGCAATGACTCTTAATATTTTATATACTTATATTGTCCATTAGAGTGTACTGTAAGCAATACCCTATTCACTTGTAATTTTTTACACTAAGAATATCGACCTTGTCTGAAACTTAGCCTGTGATATTTTAATTTTAAGGCGATCCGTCCAAACTTTTTAAACGCGCGCGTTGCATTATTCAACTACAATTGTGTAGTATTCTTAAATGTTGACGAAATATGGGAGCAAAAGAGGTTAACTTTAACGTTTTATGGTACTGTACACATTATATTGCCAACAAACAGTGTTTAATACTTTTAATTCTGTCACAACAGTTTCAGTATCTTAGATCTGATGATTTTTTTGAATGATTAAATAAATAATTCTTGCAGACGGAATCCAATCGTCTCTTTTGTACATTTTCTGCCCCATTCTTAAAGTTGTCACCATTTTTCTCGGGATGTCATCCATCATACGCCTCCACTCGGGCGGCCTTATTACCTGAAAGCGAAACAATTCATAGATTCAACATACAATAGTACAGCACAGCACAGCTTTTCAGAGAACCATATGAAATCAATAAACTCTAAATTGTTCCAGCTCGATGCGTGTGTGAGTGATGTCTTGATTATGATTATGATGTATGAGATCTGAACTCGATCTAATTCATACCAATTCCGAAAAAATCAACATTACTCAACATTTGGACTGCTGAATCGAATCCTCAAAAATGTATAAACAAAAGAAATGATTAATTCATTTCCCCACTCAACCAAAATTTGTTCTTTTTCTTGTTTGATACACCACAGCCGCCTGCATACATCACGCAAAAGTTAAACAACGCAATCAAATCACATTGAAAGTTTTGATGATAAATTAATCCAGTTTAAGGCAATACCGACCAATTTCAATGATATTTTTCACTCAAAGAAACATAACACTTACTTCTTGTCGTAATAAGTCGAACAGGTGTTCCTGGTTTGATTGATTTGTCAAAAAAATTGGATCTTCTAGAGTAAGCATTACGTCGATAGAGTGGGTAGGCTTGTGATATCATCCCAATTCCTGTCGACTCAGATTTTGATGTTCCAAACAAATCTTGGACTGGAATCACCGTAGATGAAACAGGAACCATGTCTATAAAATCTTGCTTTATTATAATGAAATGCTAAAAAATCTGTGAATTATTTAATAATACACAATTTATATACACAAGGATTGAGTTACTTATTAACACACCCTGCAGATTATGATATTCACCTTCCACATTGTCGAGAGCAATAACTGAGATTTTGTCAACTGCGACAGTATAGACAATCCCGAAGGATAATAATAGTGGAAAAATGAGACAAAATGATGTTTTCATCTTCTTTATCTGCTGCATATTCGGAAACCCTTACCCGAAGTCGTCAAAGAAAAAAAAGCCTTCTCAAGTAACACAGACAAAAAAAGCTAATGATTACACTTCAATGATTATTATTGTTCTGCGACATCCTTAAGAGGCACAAGGGTTCAGATCAAGTCAAGTTGAATGAACATCAAGTCGAAACGAAAATGAAAGTTGGTATCGTATCGCATAGCATTATTATTCTCTTCTATAAGATTAGCCATATTACAAAAATTCGCGAATACTAATAATAATGGGATGTAATATTTTATGAGTGTGTCGAGGTAGAACATGTAACTTGCATGGAAATTTGCAATGTTGCTGCTTGCTGCACCTATTCTGCTGCTGGGCTAAACTAACATATTAAAGCAAGTTTGACCGTGTAGTGTATCTGATTTATATTTATTACTCACTTTTGGCCACGACACGACTCTCGGGTAAACAATGATATTATATGTTAACTTATATAAATTCGCATCATTTACTCACAAGCTTAACCGGACTTGTATGACAATTGGCAATACATTATCAACTTGAAGAATGAATGAATTATTATGTATCTGCAATCCGCACTTCCATCCATCCCGATGTGGTCAACAAATGCATGCATTATTATTTCGTTGTTTGGTGGCGTTAGTAATGAATGCAATAAACTCATTTAATGTGACACGCAGACTTGACTAATGTGTTTTTATTGTCAACTCTGCAATGAATGACGTTTAGTTAACACAAGTATTTGTCACCTTTTGAATCAAATGGCGTAGTCTCTGTGTGACTGGTTCATGAAGATCAAATTCATCATCATCATATCATCATATCATTCATGAATTATAGTCTGACTGAATTTATTTCGTCATTATATATGATTTTCGACTACAAATCTGTAATATAATTATCGGGATCACAGTTCATATAAGACAAGTTTTGTTATAAATTGTTGACAAAAGTAAACATTATTTATAACAATTATTTTCATAACCTATCACTTAATTAGAAATATTAAATTAATATTGTTCACATTTTATGGCATTATATTATTAACTAAATAACAAACAAAAGTAGCTAGGTAAACAAAATACCAGTATTATATTAAACTTATGTGATTGTAACTATAACTAGTATAGTTTATTATATTATAATGTAATTAATGAGACAAAACATATATGAAATTGTTGTTAATCACTTATATTTGCACCGTGATTGGTATAACCAAACATCAAAATAATGTGTACAAGTTAAAACTCAAAAAATAGTTTAAAAGTGCATATTTAATTAATCCCCCTACTCTGAGGAAATTGTTAACACATGAGAATCAGAGTGTTTTAAAGTCAAGTGAGGGGACATTTCTGTCTAATCAACCTGGATCACCAATTAAACGCTTGAGTGAGTATATATTCCAGGATATGTTTGATATCCAATTATTATTATGATTTGGTCATGCCGTATACTTACTTCTATCTACTTTTAGGGGGCACACATGCATGACATAAATATAAAATGCATGGAAATTTTAATAACTTTGGCAAAATGAGAATGGTACAATGGAACACGGCATAATTTTAAATTGTAAATGCAAATTAAATGTCAAATTGTATACAATTCTAATAATTTGAATATTTTGTGGATTTGGACTGTTGTTGCGGGTCACTTAATTCAATTTGTTACTGTACTAATAGACTGACAATTAACTATCATTGATAAAGTACAATAACGATTGTCTGGAATCAATTCTCTGAATTAGTCTATAATATTAGTGTCAAATCTTAGGAGGAAGTTTGGGCATTTGTAGTGGATAGTTATATATATAATATTTTTTATAAAATACAATTATGAACTTCATGCATGGTATGGGATACAAAGCATGCAATGGAAAAATATTATGGTCATTCTTTTAGAAACTGAATAATTTAGGGAATAAATTATGAAAATTCCCACATCTACGCTTCGTCACTGTCTGAGTCGAGGATACTTTGTATAGACTCGGACTTGTCAAAAGGAACATGACCATTAGTAAAACTGTGTTGTGTTCCCCCACTGCTATCATAAATTTCTTTGGGCTGTTCGTAGGTGTCGACCATTTTATACATTGGCAAAGTTGAGTTGGAAGAATTTAGCACTCGTAACCAAACGAAGGATCCAATTCCCAACATCCCGATTAGAATGGCAGCCATGTGCCATGTAAATATCATCGTTACAATCATAATCTGTAAAGAAAGTGCAATGTTTCAGAGGTTTTATAGAAGAAATGAGCGCTTAATGATATCGCATTTCCTTATACTACAATATCTCCCCACATCTCACAATCAGGGCATGCAATCTCCCGTCTCATGCACCTCTGGACAGAACTCGGGGAAAGCGGAAGGTAATGATGGAATACTGTGACACTTATTATTATCCTGTAGATCAGGATATAGATTTAGTGATATGACAACATTATAGTACCTGTGTGTGGTCTTCTTCATCCCATTTTTTGCCGCTTGGCGAGTACAGGATAAATCCCACCTGGTAGAACCAAGTGCCCTGGAGAAACGTGAAATAAATTCGGCAAAGCGCTGGCATCACGTTTGTTGGTTGGAACATTTCTGCCAAGGTGGATACCGTACAAGCCACCGTTATATAGAAGAGAAACATGTGAACCTGTTGCACCCACACACTTTAATTAACACAAGTGAAGCACATGATCAGATGGAGAAAGTCAGAAAGTGTAAACTAGTTGAGCACGGTATAGTTTCTTTTATGAAATTACAACTGAATTGAACTGATTTTGAGATTCAAGGTTGACTAAAGGTGTAATTGTCATCTATAGCTTATGGCCGTCTGCTCAATTTAACATCAGAAGCGGCTCTCATGCAACTTATTAATTCTCACTGAATCGAGAAGGAAGTCACATTCTTTACCTGAATGTCCATATGAGTCCTGCCTGCAAATCAACATTCATACCAATGGAATGGACACCAAAAGAAGTAAGTATTTTGCTTGTTATTTAGAACATACCATGAAGATGATGATAAAATAAAAAGCCTTCCACCGCATAAGCCAAAGCTGCTGTGACATAGTCCAATTTTGGTGGGAGTAGCCACCCCTTATGTAAAAGCAGGTCTATTACACCGTTGAATCCAAAAAATCCAAACATGGTGATGTGCTGAGCGTTACCTGTGTGTCATCGAATAAAGTTCATATTTTATTCAACCATGCTTTATCACACATCCCTTGGGCAAAAATGGAATCGATTTAGAGAATGTCGACTTACCCCAATGAGTAAACTTCCCTTTGTCGAAAGCAGTCAGAAATTCGCCTGCAAAATAAATAAATAACTAAAGTAAATTGCACTGTGTTATTGGGAGGGATGGTCGCGGAGTGAAGGAGGGATCCAGAAATCAAGTTACCAATAATTCCCACCGTTGCTGCTACAACCTTTAATATCGACTCTATTGGAATGTTCTTATTGCAAGAACAACGAAAACTACTCGTGTTCTTGTAGCTGTTGGGCTTAAACCGTCTGCACAACAGATAGCTGTAACAAACAATTAAAGTGTATTAGAATCAAAACGCATTAATTTGCATAGGTTTGAGTTTTATGCCGGAATAACTTATTATTATTCTTTGACATCCCATATGATATAGCAATTTATTATTATTTCATGCAGCCTGGATAATACATAAACCAAAAGCCATGCCGTAGTGGGGATTACTCATTTGTGACAATGTCGTCAATGTTTTATCTGTATTGTTATTGAGTCATCGTACAGATAAAAATCCATACTAAAATTACATTAACACATACTTATGAGTAATTTGAAATTTGCATGTGTCCTGCCGACAATATTATTATTCATCATGAATACATGCAATATCTTTAAGTCAGATCCTCCTCCAGAATGTAATGTTTACAGTTCAAAATCCAAATTTCTGTTCATGATTATTTCACAAAAATTGATTACTTTTAAAAGCAGCATATGTACATGTAAGTGACACTTAACTGGGAGCGAATTAATGAGTAATAAAACATTGATAATCTATACAATCGAGTCTCGTGCATCGTGTGTGTGTGTGTAGGTATGCGTAGCAAGGGTTTTATTGATGGGTGCCGTGGTGCGGGTCAGGCCATCCATGGGAAAATTGTCACATCCAGTTAACCACAAGTGCTTCTTGACTGCTTCGTTTGTAATAAATAAGAAATTTCAGAATGACCGTGCTAGTTCGTGTTTCTTCAACTTTGAGTGAATAATTTAATAAGTCCACCCATCATCGCATGTAGTATGTCGCTTTTTACCCAATATGCTATTCATTCGACACAGAGGAGAACACTATGCAAGTCAGTCAGTCAGACACAAGAAGAAATATAACGAGAAGGAGTTGCTTTCTCTCCATTTACACAATTCATAACACTCCATTGCTCCATTCACTACTCCCATAAATCGATCTCATTAAAATAAAACGTCCTCTGGTTGTGTACTTTGGGTCTGTGTAGTCACTTTTTTCACGGAAACTATAACATCGTCCCCCAAATTGCTAATGGCTATAACCGTTCAACTACATTGAAAATGTAATAATATTAAATCAACCTCAATTATTCCCCAATGAACAATATTTGCAGTCTGCGTTTACCCTTTTGCAAAGAAATTGATCAATATCGATATATGCATTTCATGTTACAGACATTTTCTCCCATTCCTTATTATTGTGATTACTTGATTGGGTCTTTAATTTGTCACTATAGTGGAATATCATATTGATGTTGGTGTGGTGTGATGCACTGCATGCTTTCATATCGAAAATTCAATTTTCGCCATTGACCAAAATTTTAAAAATGATGTCGCAATGTGGAAATTTGAAAGCATCGTCATTATTTGTGTAGTCAAATTCAATTTTGAAGAGCCATACTTTCATGATATTGAAAACTATGCGCATTTTGAGATAGGAGCATGTCAATTTGAAATCCTTCTCAATCATAGTTTGACGCAGCATATCATATAACTTTAATTAAATTAATGGTAAATTGTGCATGAGTTATAGTTTGTTTACTTACCGATTGAAGACATTGAAGGACCACCACAAAGCAAATGAGAAGAAAAACGTCCCTGGCACAACATGCCCAAGGAAACTGCCCATTATTGCTCTCACTCCAAGTTACCAGTATATGCACACACGTTCCTTGCTTTCTCTCGCTGCAACCTGGAATCTGCACGAGAAAGAGAAAATAAGAGGAGCACTATGTTACAAGTAGGAGTCCGTTGTCGGAGTCCGTTCTTTTGACAGTCTACTAGTCATACTCTGCCACT
Source organism: Folsomia fimetaria (assembly GCA_034695645.1). Lineage (NCBI taxonomy): Eukaryota > Metazoa > Arthropoda > Collembola > Entomobryomorpha > Isotomidae > Folsomia > Folsomia fimetaria. Next base: position 27,554 of record JAQFZJ010000333.1, read on the forward strand.
GTTGACTATTTATGAAACGTGCGATTCCTCGTATCAAGGCAAAACCACCTTTACCAAATATTCAGCCAGTGCAGTGCATGAGTGAAAGATATGCCATTTTTGAGATAAAGAGTGAGTGATATGTCGGATCAGAAATATATTATATAGGTATATTACAGATAGGGACAGAGAGATAGAGATATGACAAAAAAGGATGGTTGGAAGCATGAAAAGGCAAATAACTGACTCAGTCAGAAAGAGAAATTAATGAAATCTGTGGGGATGATGATGAATGTATGAGTGATGCTGTCTCCTATCCATCATAGCACATCAAATAAGTGGTGGTAGTCCTAAAATGTTGTATGCAAGCAAACCACAAATTGGAAATAAGGTATGCGGAATATACGCTCTCCAGTCTATTAGTGAAATCAATCAATTCGCATTGTTATTTGCACACTCATACACACATGACTAAATAAGTGTTGGCTTGTAACATCAGGAAGAGTACAACCCGAGAACAATTTGTGCCGAAAGGGCAGATAAAGTTGTGCAAATAACGCAATAATTGATAAGCTAGGTAGGTGAGTGGGGCGAAGCGTACAGATTGCAAGTACAGCTTACCTTATATAACTTATTTATGCTACTACTACTGACTGGCTCAAGTAGATGACCACTTTCAAAAGCATTCAATTCATGTGGTGTTCGTCAGTCAGTATCGTTTGGTAGTATGAGAGACTGATTCATTAATTTGCCATGTCACCCTCAAATATGTATGCAATTTAATTGCCCATACGAATTATATCGTTTTATGATGATTTGATATCCATATTAACATTTGCCTACAATTATGGCCTTTTGCTGTACTTCAACACCTTGATGCTCATTCTCCAGCAGACAGCAGCAAACTTTAGGTACATCGATTTTGCTTATCTGTACCTGTAGGTTTTATAATAAAATATATCGACAAGTGACAAGGATAATTTGAGTGAAACATTTCAATTGACAAAAACTCACCAATTGCACAAAAGTCTATTTATAATATTTATATCCCCCTTGGGTCAAGATCTTAAGTATGTGGACCATTAATTTTATTGCTTAATGTGATTGCTTACGTATTTCACGACAGGCAGTGTATTGCCGATTTAACATTTTATGAAATTACGCCTTGTGCGTTAGTAGTGTATTTGCATAGTAAACAATGATAATGCGATTACATGCATATGTACATACTAGACTAGGCAGGAAGAACTTTTAATAACTAAACATTTAGTCAAGTGGAGAATTGTGGAGTCCATGGGCAACTAAAAAAACTCCTGTCTCCTGTAGTTAATCATTTTGAATTGGCTTAATATAATTAATTTAATTTGTAACTTTATAAGCAAATCTTGTATGTTTAAATAAATAAGGAAATGCTACTGCTTATTGTTAGTATATGTGTATAATTGAACGTAAGTTTTATAGTTTATGAATACTGAAATTCCTATCGTTTTTATTTAATCATTAGTTTGAATCAAATTTTACCCGAATTCAAAAAGTAATTAAATCAGAAACTTTAAACCATCACTGCAAAACAAGCAAGCAACTGGGCAGTTGCCTAATATGAACAAATTATTACATAAAGAAAAGTTAATTTGATTAATTAAGTTCGTTGAGAAGCTTTAATTCATTTAACAATGTAAATCCTAAGAATACTTAATAATAATTCAATGTGAAATTTCAGGGCGACCCTATTTTGGACGTAATGATTGAATACAATGCGCGGTTTGATTTTCTACATACGTTATACATATGTTATGTAGATCTTAAGTATACATCAGTTCCTTGTTTGTTTCATAAAATGGTTATAATTGTATATAGTTTTTCACATGCATACAATACTGGATTGTGTCCTATATGTTGGTATTCTTCAAGATTATGGATGAACGGTGATGGATGTCGTCGGTGAAGAATGTAGTTGTGGAGAAAGTGAAAATACGAATGCATTGAACTGAGATTACACATTATCCTACCCTAGAGCAAGGATTTTTTTGGATATTTTGAGACATCGACATTTCTGCAATACATACTTATGTCCAATTTGCAATGGTGCAAAATTGTTCACAACAACGATTTAACTCAATCCAGTTAGAGATACATCTTTCACGAACAACACAAAGTCTATCAAAACATGTTTATCGTTGCTAAAACAAAAACTTACTCAAACTCCTAAACAAGCGACGCTACGGTAGAGTGGAAACTTTATTAATTACCCGTGTACAACTCAATCAACTAATAAAACAAAGCAACGGAAATTAATGCAATTACATGGTTTTGGTGCAAGGCAAGGGGAAACGTGATTGATGCCTTAATTTACAAATGTAAACAATTACACTATCAATTAATGGTTACAAACTTTATAATTAGAATGTGGGGGTTAAAACTTGACTATATTCAGGACAACCAAATGACGACTTTACAATAATACATCATTTTTGGAATTATTTCTTGCTGTGGTTTCAATCTTCCAATTAATTTTATTCTATCATGTCAAATCTATGTCGCTTCTCAAAAAGCCATCATATACAAGTTATAGTTTAAGCTTTTGATGATACGTATTTCTTGTAAAGTTGTGTGTGTCTGTGGAAGTTTTGATATAATTCTAATTCTAGAAGTTCCAATAAATTGATTGCTTGTTACAATTTGTCCAAGCAAGATATAACGCTTGGGTTGTTTGTTGACTACTGTATTGAAATCTCACACAAAAGATTACTTATCAAATATTGAATAAAACGATCCCATTATAAAACCCATTAGTGTATTTGCAACAAAAGTTTCTCAATTTTCGTCTAGAGTATCGGATTATTTATTCCCTTTAATGATTTGTGATAAATAAAACGATTGAGAGGTTACTCTTGGGACATTATTAGATTCTTGGACAATTAGAAATACAGCCAGCAAGCACGTACTCAAATTCAAAACCACAATCTCAGCCAGAATAATTTTTTACTATCCTTTGAATCTATTTGTGAATTACATATTATTATGTCTCTCTTTTTTATTGCTCTAAAGTATCAATTAATGTTGGTATAACACTATCATCATTTAAACTAAATACTCATATGGTTAAATTATTAATCTAATTGAACAAAAATGGGGTCTGGGAGAGTCAGAGTGGATTTTCTTCCAATACTTTCACCTTTCTTTCCCATTTGGAAATTAAATTTCACTATTTCAATTGTCTTTTATTCGGTAAAGAACCATGATGACCTTTAACCGTATTTGTCATCTCAAAAAGTGATTCATACATTCGAACCCTCTTGATGCAATAAACCTTATCATCATAAACTGAGGTACTGAGTTCAAGTGGCAAAAGTACAAAAACTACTTCATATGACTCATGTCTAACAACAACCACTTGAGTGAAATAGAGCTCGAGATGTTCGTAAAATTGCTGATAAACTCTTAAAGTGCAAATGCAGTGCAAGTGCAGGTCAATCCAATAAGTATACCACGTAAAAGCAGAATAACGATGACAGTTACACTTTCGGTTGTCAATATGTATTACTTGCACGGCAGTTTCATTTGATGATTCTCAAAAAAAGCAATAACAATGTTTTTCCTCCTACCCGAAATATTATAGCAAATGTTTGACATCTCTCAAACATAGAAAACTACCCGTTGATGTGTGTTTGAGGACTCCAAGGAGAACTCCAAGGCAAATATTAGAGTGTAAAGTTAAGAGTGTACATGTATAACTGCCAGCCAACCTCTCCCCAAAGCGATAAGATATAGTGTTACTTCGATAAGCAAATGTCAGTCAGCATTTTCCTTGTATGAGAAAACCACCAAACTGCGTGTTATTAATTCCAATTCCATCCACCCATCCCATACATGAGTGTGTATGTATGAGTATATGTATCATCATATAACGCCCCACGCCCAACTTTCTCATTTCGTTTATTACACACCAAAGAAATTTCTTTGATGGATTGAGATTCCTTCCTCTCAAAGCAAATTCTAGTAGTCTTAATTCAACATGGAATAAAATTACAAGTATTTCATTTTATTTCATTTTGAAGGGATTCTCATCATACGTCTCAATGTGCAATCTGGAGCATGATGTAATGATCTACAGACCCCTACCTACAAAAAAGGACAAGCATTGTTTATGATGTTGAACAAATTTCAGTGTGTATTGGTACAAACTTAGAAATGTCAACTTCCTATAATGCAGCTGCAATGTGAGTAAAACAAAAAGAAGCACGTACATAAACTGGTAGGATACTACCATAGGCCAGATTTGATGTCTACTTAGGAAAAATGTTACACATAAAGAAATACTAAATTATCCCTAATAACTTGAATACCCAGGAAAAAATTCCATAATCTTTTAAACAAATAGCAATAATTTTGCATACGGATGATTATGATTATGTACAGAATATCATCCTACGACCTTGCTGAACTAAATGAGATTGCAAACCTATAATGCTTATTATAATACTCAAAAGACCTACCTTCACTAAAATGTCACACAGGTATACCAAATTTCACCATAAAAGATCCCATAACACCTGGTGCATTCAATACACTTATTCTAAATGGGCAATTCCTGCCCAAAACAAGTCAACCATAACTGTCAACGATTTTTATAAAATTGTACAAATGTCACAGCTGCAGCAGGTCTTTGATGATAACGTAACGTACGTTTGACTTGAATTTTATAAATCATACAACACTAAAATGAGGTTGAGACAAAGAAAACTGAAGTGAAAGCAGCGAGGACCTCTTATGCTCGTTGCTCAATCCAATGAGAACTGAGGTGGAGAAAGCGTGCTCAAGAGAAGAAATACTTTGTACAAGAGAAAGTGAGGAGTGCGGGCATTATTGCATTTGGGTCGTCGTCTTGTTATCAATCACATCAACCATGGACTAGAATTGGTTCGTTATGCATTCTCGATGAGTTAACCATTAGTAAAACATCAATTCTTCCCTCCACAATAACGTCTTATTCTTATGAGATTGGAGAAAGTAAGCCTTTACATATCGACTTAAATCAAAATATCTCGTAATTTTGGATAATGGTCGAGTGGATGAGAAAAGTCGAGTCTACTGCATATACAATAACCTACAGTGCAGCCTTTATATTAGCCCGAGCCAATGTTTTTTATACACCTTCATACTTTACCAAACTTCACATAAAAAAACATTGTGAGGGCAATTTCAAGTCGATTTCGAATCATCCTACTAAATTTCAAGTCGATTCATCAAGTTTAAACAAAACCGATATGGGTCATCCTATACGACCCCTCCAGCCAAAAATTCCGTTAAACTATTGCTGGATATTTCCCTAGTTTCGTAATTTCAATCACCATTAGAAATTTCAGCTGAATTCAACAACATTGAAAAACCGGTGTGGGTCATCCTAGTGGGTCCTTATGACAACAAATCCAACAAAATACTTTGTCCAACACCCATATCAACATTTCTATAAAATTTCAGCTTCCTAGCACCACTTTGAAAATTTGGTGCATTTTATTCGACCCCACCTAACCTAAGCAACCCCCACCGGTCCCCCTGTTGACCGATTTGCCTCATCTTCGAACTCGGTTCCTAACTTTGTCTATAGTATGTGTGTGCAAAATTTCAAGTCGATCGGATAAGTTTGAAGAGAGTTATCGCGAGACAGACAGACAGACACACACACGGACAGAACGGTTCCATAAGCCCTGGCTCGGGCTAAAAATTCCATCATCTTATTTGGATAAATGGAACATTATGCAGCTTGTCACAAATGAGATACTTATTTGTGCAATTCATACATTTTTTGTGGGCATGTCGTTGAATTTATGAAATCTCATTGTTATCAAGGCAAAAGTTTGATGTCATTTTAAACCAGATCAAATTGGCACCTCAGTGCCCTCGTCGTAAAAAACCAAGCCCAACAGAATTCCGAAATTGTGCACCGAATCAGTCTGAAACTGTTTGTAATCCGTCATGACGACAAATTGGCATAACTTTTAATGACTACATCCACAATACCAATCGATTTCTTCCAAATTTCTAGGAGCTCTGAAAAATACGTTTATACCTTCAGTCTAGTTTGGTACATTGTTCTCCCAACAAAATTCTATTATTCTAAATCATACACACCACGCCCATTCACAACTTCTTGGATAATGGGGCAAATAATCTGCTCTCCAAGAGATTCTCCATGCTGCTGTGGAATTTCGCTGAAAAAGGGAGCAAAATTAT
>JAQFZJ010000334.1:0-33724 GCA_034695645.1 Folsomia fimetaria
GTGACGATGCCATTCTTTGTAAACCTGGTTAAAAGTGTAATGCCCAAGATCCCTTCCCTTAAATCAGTGATAGATGTGGACCCTTTCGATGACGAAGTGGCCCCAAATACTCACTCTTTTTTTGAAATGGTCAAAACGAATTGGAAAGGAGTCCCTTTTTTCAACTCCCAAAATGTAGATACCCTCAATGATATTGCTATCCTACCATTTTCCTCTGGAACTACGGGTCCACCCAAAGGTTAATTTTGGTCCTACTTTTTCTTTTTACACAATCCCCACCCACACACATTTTTAATCTATACATTTTTATTCTTTGTGCTAGCCGTGATGCTGACCCACAGCGGGTTATGCTCCAACGCCTTGCAATACCTCCAACCTGGCATTGGTTTAAGAGAATCGCCAGAAAGATATATTGGTCTACTCCCATTTTATCACTGCTTCGGATTCTGTGCATTGGCCTTAATGCCCATGAGAACAGGAAGTCATGTGTGTACTTTACCCAAATTTGATCCTCTTAGTTTTGTGGCAGCAATTAAAAATCACAAGGTCAGTCATTAAAGAAACCACCATCTTAACACACATGCGATCCCATTTTAGCAAATTGTTTACAAACTTTTAGCCCACTGTCCTTAACGTTGTAACCCCATTGGTCCAGTTCATTGTGTCATTTCCTGACATTGGCAAAAAAGAATTTGAATCTGTCCACAGTAAACACAAATCAAAACATGACATAAAGATTTCCAAGTAGATAATGATGCCACCATCTTATTAATTCCATTTTACAGCCGTCGTATCTGGAGCTGCTCCCGTGGGTCCACTCCTCACAAAAGCCTTATTGGAAAAGGCTGCAAACAACTTATTTTTCCAAGAAGGGTAAGTTTGTCACCGATCCCAATATATCCATTTCATCTCTGTTCTAATTTGTACTTAATTAAACTTCCATTCAGCTACGGAATGACAGAAACTACCTGCTTCACCCATATTTCCCGTGAAAAATGGAAAAATAAAAAGCTAGGCTCTATCGGAACTGTTGTCCCTGGAACACAATGTAAAGTGATTGATCTCAACACAAGTCAAGCATTGCCACATGGAATGCCTGGTGAATTGTGGGTGAAAGGACCACAACTCATGAAGGTGATCAAAGAAATAAGACACACACTAATGATAATAATAATCCTTTACCTACATCAAAACTAGGGTAGTTGTACATTTATCTACTTTACACTGTATATTCAGGGCTACTATAAGAACGAGTCCGCTACCCGAGACACCATTACTTCGGACGGGTGGCTAAAAACTGGTGACGTTGCACAATACGACGAGGACGAATGTTTTTACATCGTGGACAGAATAAAGGAGCTCATTAAAGTGAAGGGCCTTCAAGTGTCTCCTTCCGAGTTGGAAGATGTCCTCCGCACCCACCCTGACATTGCAGATGTTGCCGTCATTGGAGTAACTCATCATAGATTTGGAGAAGCACCAAGAGCTTTCGTCGTGAAGAAGAATGACGAATCTCTTAGTGCAGAAATGATTCATGCCTTTTTGGAAGGAAAGATCGCTCCCCATAAAAAGCTGGCTGGTGGTATCGACTTCATCGAAGAGATTCCAAGGGCCCCATCCGGAAAAATTCTAAGGAGAGTTCTCCTCAGAAAATACTTGGAGGAAAACCACTAGTCCTAAAATATGCTATGTACGAGGCCAAGGGGGAAATTAACTTGTTATAAATACAAAAATAAAAAATGTGCACACACCATAAAATAAAATGCATATATGTAGGCATAATGAACGCATGTCTGTAAACATTATCATCATCCCACGAGTGTAATTATTGTGTTGTAAAATTTAGAAGCAAGTAAGTTAATGCAATTAAGAGCTCATTGCATATCTCATCTACATATGTAGAATAATATTTACATACACACACAACCCACATGTATGTTATGAATGAAGCTATATGGAATTGAAATTGTTATAATGTTAACAAGTATACTTGCTATAATATGTGTTTGTAGATCTCCTCCATCATCATCTATTGTCTGTATATGTACATACATCAGTTTTTTTGTTAGCAAACGTAAAAGAATAACAAGAATGTCCTCCATCAAACCTTTAACCAATCAGTCGTCATCAGTTGTATTTGTATTTATCTGCAGTTTATATATTTATTTATTGTATTAGATCCACACAGCACCGAAAATGTCTTCAATAAATTGCAAAAATATATGTAGTGCAATATCTAAAGTGCGAAACTACCCGATTGAGCATTATTCAAGAAATTTATCCTCAGCCTACAAACCGAACAAATGGATAAAACCTAATAATCAGAATGCTTGCATAATATCCTCTGCTGTCGACATGGATCAACCCACTTTCAATCTTACCATCCCAGAATTTTTACGAATCAATTTACACAAATGGGAAAATGCCACTGCTTTTGTATGCAAATAAAATATCTATACAATAAAAACTTGGAAACTTTATAATTCGTACATTTATATTTTTAGGAATGTGCGATTACTGGACGGAAGTATACACATGGCCAAATTCACAGAAAAAGTCAAAGTTTTGCAGCCGGTTTAAAACAACATGGGCTGCAACGACGTCAAGCCGTTTTGATATTGCTTCCCAATATGCCTGAATATCCTATAATTACCCTCGGTATCTGGGAAGCGGGTTGCATCGCCTCTCCTATAAATCCCGCATACACTAAGGGTTAGACCTCAAAATATGCATATAATCATATTCAATTTAAACACAATCCATTATGTGAATAGATGAAATCGCCAAGCAAGTAGCCGACTGTGGTGGGAAAGTTATTGTAACAATTCCCCAACTTGTTCCGGTCGTGGAGAAAGTAATGGAAACCAGTCCGACTCTTAAAAGCGTAATTGTTGTGGGCGACCCTACTGGACATCATCACTCCTTCTTCGATATGCTCAACGATGACACATCCAGTGCACGACTACTTCGTGGAGTCGACATCAACTCTCTCGAGGAAACTGCAGTGCTGCCTTATTCCAGTGGAACTACGGTACCCAAACTTATCCTAAAACTCCCTCAGTACTCATCTTTTACTTGCACGGTGACTTATTTCAATCTTTATTTATCTCCAAAATAGGGTCCCCCAAAAGGCGTGGAACTAACGCATTCCAACTTTACTACAAACCTTACCCAAATAACGTCCCCAGGATATCGTCTCACAGAATTCTTTGATGGAGGTCACCCCCAAGAAAAGATGCTCGCACTACTCCCATTCTTCCACATGTACGGATTGCAGATCATCATGGCCAAAACTCTTCACTTGGGCGGACACACCCTCTGCTTTCCGTCCTTCCAACCTGATGTGTTCATTAAAGGGATCAAGAAACACAAACCCACTATCCTCCACCTGGTCACTCCTCTCATCGCATACATAATTCAATGCAAGGAAATAACGACAAATGACTTGGCCCATGTCAGAGGCACTATTGCGGGTGCTGCTCCCATTGGAAGAGGTCTTATTGAACGATTCATAACTAGATTTCAACAACCCATGCTCTTCCAAGAAGGTACATACGTTCACCTTCACATGGGAAATCTAATAATTATTATGTTTATGAACAGGCTTTGGAATGACAGAGCTTTCGAGTGTAAGTCATGTGATTCCTCCAGAAATTGGAAACTCTAAAGCTGGCTCTAGTGGAGTTCTGGTTCCAGGAACAACTTCGAAAATTGTGGACACGGAGTCCGGGAAAATTGTTGGGCCAAATCAACCAGGAGAGATTTGCATACGAGGACCACAGGTATCTTATACTGAAATATAAACGATTCTCAAGGAGTACACAAAATCATAATCTTTGATATCTTTGATTCATAAATGATTCATTTAAAATGAATGTACGTATATATGTACGCAGGTCATGAAAGGATACTACAACAATGTGAGGGCTACGCGGGCAACCATGGACAATGAGGGTTACATAAAAACAGGGGACATTGGATATTACGATGAAGACGGGTTCCTCTTCATTGTGGACAGATTGAAGGAACTCATCAAGGTTAAAGGACTGCAGGTTGCACCCGCAGAATTGGAAAACATGCTCCGCCAACACCCAGAAGTTGGGGACGTAGCTGTTATCGGAGTTCCTCATGATCGTTGGGGAGAATCTCCTCGTGCTTACATTGTTCCAAAGAATAAGACCCTGACCGAAAACTCCATCCACACATTTCTCCAAGACAAAGTTGCCGAACATAAAAGACTTGCAGGAGGAGTAGAGTTTGTGGATGCCATTCCAAAAGCAGCATCAGGCAAAATATTAAGAAGAATTCTCAAAAAACAGTTTGAATCATTATCTAAGTAAAAGTGCATGTTTACTTTTAAATGAATTAACGCGTTAAAATAATAATGTTTTGTATCATTTTCCAACAATAAATATTTTGTCGTCCAATATCCAATCCATCCATGTCTATTGAATTCGACTCGACATATTTGTCAACCAGGTTACACATACACATTATCCAACACTAAAATCTGCAATGCAAAGTTCAGTCAGTGGAATGGAACCTGATAACTTTTATCATGACGACATGATATCACCACTCACCATCATATCACATTATGCAATGCAGCAGAATCTCATCTTTTCATGATGATGATAAGAAATAAAGACCATGAATATTATTATTTATGAATCATCTCGATCTCGCATGCATCACTTTAAATAGAGATCATTGGTTTTTATGCCACCAAGAATGGTGGGTTGAAATATTTAATTGCTGTTTTATGCGAAGTCAGACTCATTTAAAATTCTCCATTATTAAATAAAGTTCCATATTATGTGAACATTATAACAGTATACAGATATATGTAACACTGCGTGCACTCAAAATAAATCCCAGCTCAACTAAGTAACTTACATTTAAATTATGGCATCAACATTACAAAGTGGGTTTTGACAGTTAACTCTTTACCAAAACCAGAGCCTGGTCCAGTTACCGGAGTGTCAAGACGCGATAAAGGAGTTTCACCCCTTATTATAATAACCAGGAGGATACAAGGACAGGAGAAAACCCGGGTATCGTCATCATACTGAAGATGTTGATGCTGTGCGAGTCTCTAAACCACTCTCTTTCATCCACTTTCCCTGCTACATATTTGTACAACAGAAAAGTCCACACCATGCACTTACGTATAATAAAAGAGAGAGATTCTTCAGGAAAATCAATAACAGCCTCCGCACCGTGACAATCTTATTCTTTCTCCACCGGTGTGCTCCTATATTATTATTATTCCACACAGCAAAGTGGACACAGGCTGTAAAATATGCAGCATGTATATAAAAATATATAAATAACAATGGTTCAAATAATTGGGAAAACTGATCGCGGCATCCTGCACACGCCCCTTCCAACGACGAAGAGCAAAGGGAACCTCCATTTCACTCTCACAGAATTCGCACCTACTTCTTCTCAAAAGGTTGATACTAAATTCGACCTTAGCTCGTCTCATTTAGGACAAACTAGAGGAATAAAAGTGACCCACGCTTCTCTGCAACCCTGCATCACTGGAACCCTTAATGATGGACAGAGTTCAAAGCACTCCACAACATCACATCAACCATTATTATTCCTGATAGCCCTAGTGTACACAATTCCCCCCACATCTGCCAATTCAGCATCCATCCTTCTAGTTAGATCCTCTCAAAGTAAAGAATCATCACTTGAAGTACTCGCCCAAGTTGACATTATTTCTGGAAAGGACACTCCAGTCAGCCTTCACTTTCTCCCAAATTGTGCTCAAAATGGAAATGCGCCCGACAAGGAAATGGACACAGGCATAGCTCAAGATGAAGAAGAGGAATGTTCTTCATCGTTCACTTCACAACTGCTTGTCCTCGTCTTGGGAGAAAATATAACCCTTTATGACGTAGAATCCAGTCCTCCTACCACCACCACCACCACCCACTCGGCTAAACTCAACATTCTCAGCTCCCTCAAGGTTGTCAAAAATTTCTGGTGGGCCCAATTCCTTCCTCAACAAGAAGCCATAGCTTTTGCTCATTTTCGCCAACCACGCATATCAAGTTTTGATGATGAAATTGATGCATCTTTCCAACCTCCGAAACCTTTCCTTTCCATCCTGCAATTCCATAAAAACTTTCCCAGGGAGTCGGTGGTAAGGTTATCTTAAATTAATTCCAGTATAGTTAATTTTACCTTATTATTTTCTAAACTAATTAAATTACAGCTCAACATGCCCTTGCCGGACGCATACGCCAACCGAACCGTATCTCCATTGCTTTCAGTATCACTACTCTACGACCCGACCATACTTTCTTCGTCCACGAATCAATTAAAACTCCTCCCACATCCATCCGGGGCAGTGTACCTCTTTCATCTCTGTTCTAGTAGCAATAAATCAGACTCGTCTCTTCCTCAAGAATTAAACTACTGTGTTAATATGCTTCATCACAACAAAACAGTGGATGTCCACTTAAAGCTGAGTACAAATCATTCTAGTCACCCTCAAATTGTTGGATTAGATGTTGCATTGTACTCCAAAGGTATACTCGTTTCCTTTATGCAATAAGTTAATGAAGTTGAGATGTAATAAAATTACCAATATGCCTTTAATTCCACTCAGATCAATATCTGGTCGTAGCTGGGTGGCCATTTTTCATACACTTTTTGGACATTGGTTCTACGCATGAACCAAGTCATCACTTAATCCTGGAATGGGATATGCTGCCACTCCCAATCGGAATGTCATCAGCATCGTCTCCTTTCCTCTGCTTAGCCAATTTCCTAAACCCCACACAAAATGAGAAAAGCACCCTGCTTGGCGAGAAGACAGATCTCAGCCCCAAACATTTGATCACAACTTCTATTATCTTTAACGACTTGACTCACTTTTCTGTGGAGCTAACTTCCGCCCTGCTGCTCCCCTTAATGCAGACGTGGATGAAGAACAACAATCAATTCAAATTAGCTATTTTACACCATTTCCTTGTCCACGTGGGAGATATCAACGTTTCCAAAAGGGTAACAAATTGGTTACACTTTATAATTACAAAAATTAAGTATTAATTTCTTATGAATCACACATGCAGATAATCTATGACGAAGGGAAAAAATTGGGAAACCTCTTTTTAACCCAACTCTACCAAGAATTTCTGATTGGACATGCTCATCTCCAAACAAAGAAACAAATTTTGCCCACCATGGACTCATTTGTTTATCTTCTTCCATACTCTGCAGATCCAGTAGGAAATGGAGACATACACACCCCCACATTACAAATTTCCACCCAATCCTTCCAAGTGGATGTGTCCATCATGCTGTTGTCCCCCAGCCAGAGAATATTCCCCCACAATGTGACGGATACATGGACATCTTTGTGGCATTTGAATCGCCTCTTTTCCAAAAGCAAAAGATTTAACCATAAACATATCGCAGAAAAGTTACTCCTTTCCCTTCAATGTTATAAACCAGAAGCGCTGTCCCGGGCTAGTACTCCAGGCCCAATGTCACCCTCATCCCCCATGATTTGTACTTCACTTGGAGACATTGTTGGTATGTTTGGGAGAAGAGCAACAGAACTTCAACTGCCTTTTGTGGAACATGAATCTTGCACTGCGAATAAACAGGAATACATATTCTCCATCAATCTACGTGAAATGAGTATGCATCTCTTAAAAGAAAGGAAGGAATGGCCTTTACACGGTCACACGGTCGCAGGAAAATATGTGTGTGCCTTGGGGGACAGTGCCCGTCTACTGTGTCATCTTCTCTGTCTTACAGCAAACCTTCAACCCACCAAAAACAGGGATAAAGGATTCCCTCTAATGTAAGCAACGTCCCTATGCATACTCCAACTAATTTCAAATTTTGTTTACATTTTTATGTAATTTTGTAGAGATACTCTTCCATGGGACATACGCTTAAAGTTGTTCATGCTGATGGAACACTACACCCTGGCTCTGGGTACCCTGGCTTGCCCTCTGCCACAAGGATTCACTCCTTTCTTTGCCTATTTAGGATACCGTGTCCTCAACTTTGACCAATTTCTATGGCATGTCAAATCTGGCACCTTTGATTTGCAGATTGATCTAGTTAAGACTATAATGGCAGGTAAGTACAATTGCATATACATAGATTTTATAACTTGAACTCTTTAGAACCTTAACCACAACTAATTTGTTATTCCATGCAAATAATATATATATATTATTAGATATACAAGAAGACAAGGAGGAAAATGTATCCCGTAAATTGCATCTACTTTCCCTCCTCCCCAAAACCAGAGCGAACCGAATACTCAATGCATGGTCGCATAAAATGTCCCTCTGCTTACGAGCGAGACAACATGCCAGTGATCTTCTGAGTGGATCTGTCTCTCAAAATAGGAAACGAATAATGACTGCGGTAGGGGAGAAGAAGAAAAAAGGTCATTTTGCAATAATTAAAGAATACTAAACCAATCCAATCATTCCTTCAACATTTTCAAATTAAACATCTTCCAATTCCAGGTGCAACTGATAATGTGTCAATCGCTTCCTCAGAGAAAATGAACCCACTCGACACATTTTTTCAACTCCTCACAGCCAAAGGTACATGATTAATTTAGCTTCAAACGTTTATTATTATTCCTTATTTTTCCCTTTATGAAAAATTAGCCAACCCGTCCGAAATTGATCTGGGCCTATTAACGGAAGCCACATTGATCTCAATGGAATAATTTACTGCAGGCAGCTTGATATTATATTTAAAATAAATTACAGTAAATAAAAGCAATTACTTCATACAATTCGCCTTCAAATTGTATTTCATTTATCATTTATCAATAAATGTATAATATAATGTGCTCTAAAAAATAAGGTGTGTTTATTATTACAAAAATACTCTACAATTTGTCCAAGAGATCTTTGGCTACTAAAATAAAGTCCTCCTTGATTATTTGGAAAGCGGGATTGCAGTTGCACCCCCCACCGACCTCTCCTGCTCCGTGGTCAATATCACACTCTTCCTTCCTTCTCATCCCCCCATCATCTTTCTCCAATTTGCTCAACTTGGTCAACAACACTTTCTTCAAATGGGTACTTTGTTCGGTTGAAATGCAATCCTTGCTGTTGAAACCTTGATGTTCATGCGAGATCAAGAGATTCCAGAGCACTTGGCATGTAATTAACGACACCATTATATCACTCATTCCCTCCAAACTCTGTATCACTCTATTGCGCAAAAAAGCATGATCGCATCAAATCGTTGGCTTACAATTCATATTTTTACAATTCTTACAAATAAAAGCTTACCTTTCAACTCCTCGGTTCTTTAAAAACTCTACTTTCACACTTTCCTCAATCACAACGTTAATTAAAACTCCACAAGTGGCGCAAACCAGTTCCACCGAGGTTTCTTGAGACTCATCCAAAGTTTGCAAAATATTCCCAATATCTAACCACACAAAGTAAATTTTAACAACATTGTGCATACATTTTGTTACAAATCAGGTACGTAGTCCTAAATATCTCACATTCTGCAGACATCAACCTGACATCTTCGTTCCGAGTCAAATTTCCCAAGACCTTGACCGTCTCCTCTTTCACCTGCAATTCCTGGGAGCTTAGATTCTCAAACAGATCTGAAAAAGATCACCTTTATATTTTTGCACGTGCCAAATTATGCCTGCTTTACAAATATTGCACTCTCTTACACTGCGCAGTTTTCATAGTTCCATCAGTCAATTGTGTATAGTTAATGTAAAAACTGGTGTTGTTGAGGGCACACATCACACAAAGAACCAACTCCTGCGAATATTTTCCACTTTGTAACGTTGCATACAAAATGTTGGCGAGATTGGAGTCATCACATATTTCTGAGCCCACAAAGGGATTCAAAATCCAGTTGGCTATGACACGCGTTGTCTAAAATAAGGAAAAACTAGAGTAAATCAAACGGGTTAATCCCAAAGATTTACAGTCAAATCATCTTATTAGAAACCTTGATCAAAATATCAATGGAGGCGGGACTGCTGCTCCTCGATTTGTCCAGATAATGCGACATAACTTTTAAGATACAGTTGAAGGAGTCTGTCTCCTCGAATAGCTGGACAAAAGAAGCAAACCATTATTTCTCGCTTTTATCCTTTGTAATATTCTTGAAAGGAAAATGGTTGCGAAATCCGTCCCGTCGCCACCATTCCCCATCCCATTGTATTATTCTTTCGTTATTTTTATGTAACTAATATTTCCCAAATTGTGTCCAACTCTTTGCACAGTTTTCTGTTTTATTCTGTATAATATATCTTTTACTCACTTTTACCCGCATGTCGTCCGAATTGGAAAGGAGATTACCCAAGCAATAGGACAGTCTCACTATGACGTCGTCCTTGTCAACCCACTGGTTTAAAATACGAACCACGCTAGGACAGAAGGTAGTATTGTTGTACATTACTTGACAGCTCATCCCATCCATTGACACCACGCTGTGTTCAATCAAACGTAACAACATTCTTATTAGTTATCATTTCCAATAAATGTCTGATCAATCGCATTAATCAACCCCTCATACATTATTTGCATACCTCAAAATCCTCATAATATTTGTAAGTACATCAATATCTCCTCCTGCCCATGGTATAGTTGTGCAAAGTTGTTGCAAAAGCCCACTCCCTACAACTGCAACAAGGGCCCGATTCTCTCCAACTACGCTTCTCAGAATTGATGTTAATTGGAAAGTTCCGTTCAAAATGCCTTCCGGGACACGATGATGATGATGGCGCTGGTTAGTTTCTTCTGGAATAAGCTCCATCTAAGCAAAGCAAACAACCATAATTACGTAATCAGACTCAATTTTCTTTCCTCTAGTAGTAATTGGGTCAAAAGCAGAAGCAGGTCAAACCAATATTTTTTCTTACCTCACAATTTAGTATCTTCAAGTGTAACGCCATAATGGGAATGAGATTGAGGTCTATAATGCGATTTAATACGGCAGAGTCGTCCCCACACAGAAACTTTAAGGTGCCATACCCGTAGATCATGCTTTCCGTCTGCGTCTTAGGACAAATTTGGCTAAAAGACTTCATCAAAACATCTACAAATCAAAAGTAAGATAACACAACTTCATTAAAATTATGGGGTTAAAAATGAAATAAGAGTAAATTCAGAAAACTGCAATGGCATATCATACTTAAATATTCCGTGTGTAAAATTATATCTTTGTAATCTGTGGACTTGCTGGATTTGAAGACCATTTTGAACACGGTGGTTAAATTGTTGCCGATTATGTTGCACTGTGTGATGGAATGGATAAATTAATCAAAGGAATCGATAATCAATCAATTAATCAACCCAAATGACAAAACTTACGTGTAGCAAAACAAAGGACGACCAAAACAGAATATTTTCATCATTTTGATTACTCTCAACCAACTTAAAAATCAGTTCCAGCAACTTTTTCCTTAGTTTGGAAGCATTATTATCGTCTTCAATAAAGAAACGACTTATTCCGTCCTCATTCCATAAAATATCTCGAATTCTCTTCAAAACGAAAATCACATTGGCTTTTGGAGGTTTGTCTGTTTAAGCAAACATGCATTTTATTAGCATAACTAACCTTACTACGTATTTTTAGTCATGCCAAATAATTGATTGAGTTATTGAGAGCTTTACCTGAAGAGGTTGCATACTCTTTCACCAAAGAGCTGAGACATTGAATGGCTTGTTGTAAATTATGCAGGTGTTGTTCATACGATTCCTCCTTGTCGCCACCAGCACCACCAGAACCCTTCGCATCATGTGGCACTGTTCCCTCCTTGATTTTGGCACCACCTCCTGCTAAACCTAAACCCGTATCAGAGTGTCGTGCTTTTTTGGGCGAAAATGAAGCCAATACACCACTCCCACAGTCCCCATCATCTATTTTTCCCAAGGCCCATGCAGGAAACGACGTTCCGGATGTTCTCACTGCAAATTTACAAATTTTCATGTAAATTGCAAATGGCAAAATCTATTCATGTTGAGAATAGAAAAAGGAAACAAAAAGGGGCAATTTTCCACTTTATGCCATTATCAACCATTGCTAGTATTGCTAATTAATTACAACCAAACTTAGACCGTATAGTGATGCTGGTATTTAGTTATTTAGAGCTAAACTGGAAAAACCCATTTTAGTCCACGATTCTGCAAATTCCCATTTTCCATGCACTAAAAAGTGAATGTCAATCAAACATGAAGGACTTATTGATTCCAAGCAGTAGTTTAATGTGACTCATGATGATGACGTACCAACATATGCATTTTTAGCACTCCAAAAAATGCATTTTTTCAATGTACCATCTTTGTTAAACGGTTATTGCAAAAAATTGGTTATACAATGCAAAAGTTCCTAAATCTGGTGTTGTGATTAGAATTTATTATGCATATTTGGGAAAATAGGATTACTGGTTAAAACAATATTGACACGCATATCTCAATGTTTCATGGAAAAATTATCCGAAGACATGATATACGAACATACATGAGTCAATACTCCAATCCGTTCTATTGTTCTGTCCATATTGAAATGTACATATTACAGTGTGCTATTTATTGGCTATAGACAATTTCTTCCAATTATTGGATGATTATTTATTGGATGGATGATTTTTGGGTGATGGTGAAAAGTCAAGCAGCGAGAACTACATATTTACTATGTACCTTCGCATAATAATAATTATATAAGAAAGCAGAGAGAGCCAGGTCAATTTCATTGTATAAAGAAAATAGAAAGAAAATAGAAAGACCAGCCCAAAAACAATGAATAATTAGATGAATGTATGAACCAAATCGACCAAACTGAATAGCTTTGCAATATCGGTAAGTATAAAGTAGCTGTATCAAACATTTATTTAACTCGCCAGCCAAAAGGTTAGGTTTATCCATCCCTCCAACAAACACATTACCTACCTTTCTTTGTCACTTTATCCAATCTACCGATTGCTTATATATACACATATTATTATATTATATGTTTTCTCTGCATATCGATATACTTTGTCACCACCACTGCTTTCACCGCTCACAGGTTTCGTTAACGCACAGCACAAGCCTGTCTTGTCTACCTGCCTGCCACTCCAATCGACTCGCAGACAACAGAAAACAATGCCCTCATCATGAATTAAAAACATGGTTGTTTGGTTCTGTTTAGTTATAGTTAGTATTTAAGACAAGCATGGATAAAATCAATAGGGAATATGTATTGTATTTCTGTTTTTAGCAAATCAATCCACCACCACCGATATCGACTGTCACCACCAGCTATATAATTCTATGGGATGGAAATTGAATCAGAATATTAAACTATAAAACACTCTGTATTAATTAGATGAGTTTATGCACATATTGCTTCCTATATAATATGTTGTTTGACCTTGGAAAATTCTAAAATTATGCATTATTGTAAGAATTTCTTACCATTTTGAAGCGAAAGTGACTTCATTTGTAACCTCATCCTCTTTTCCATATCTCCGTCATCTGCTGATATTGTTCCATTTCGAAAGCTTATTCCCATGTCCTCGTCTCCATCACTTTCCACAATCCCAGCCAAAGAACCTCCGCTGTGGCTTTGACTGGACAAACTTCCCAAACTATTTATGGGGTCAAATCCCCCTCTTTCCCCCCTTCCTCCACCCCAATGTCTATGTCCTCCAGCGGAAGAAGAGCCAATAATTTGATGATCAAGGGTAATGCTGCTATTGTTGGTGGAGGTCAAGGGAGCAGAGGAGGAATAACATCGGCTCGAAGGCAATGATGCTGATCCTGCTAATTCTTCTCCACCGTCTTCAATCGGTATGGAGAGTCGAGCCAACCTATTATTGCATACATATTTATTAAAAATGCAAAGAACATAAAGTATGGTTATAAAATTGAGATGAGGATGTGATTACGTGATGGCGCTGGGTGGACGCTTCCGTGACGAGACCCCCCACAAAGAAGCACCGTCTCTGGGTGTGAAAGGTCGCTGAGTATTCACTGGGCGCATGTTAATACTGTTGTTGTATCCAGGATGTGGTGATGGCCTCATCATTTCCTCCATCTCCATCATCTCCCTCCCATTCAGACGTTGATGAGAATTGAGGTGATCCCCACCACCACTCTCAACACGCATTTCAACCGGTCCCCTTCTTGAGGAGTACTTGAGTTGGAGGCGCGTCTCTTGGATTATTTGGGAGCAAGGTTTAACATGGGAAGGGAGTTCGTAGAAGGGTCTCCCACTACCCCCTTTCCCTTTCTTGTCCATGATGATATAGCTAGACGATGCGACGAGGCTTTACTTGTACCATTGGACTGAGAAAGCGAAGAACACCAGAAATACAGCGATACACCACTTGTCCCGGGACAAGCTGACTCCGAACTGAAACTTTTTATAATGGAAAAGTCGGTTCTTATAATGAAACTGTAAACACTAAATTCCTCTTGGCTAACTTGGAGAAGAGCACTATCTTATTCTTATTCCAACCTACAACAACCCGGGTACCTCTGTGACACCGCAGCCTGGCAACGTAAAGGGGCAACAGATCCATTGATTTACACAAGTCAGCTATATGTATTAACATTATTATGTATTCTATCCAACAAAAGAAGAAAGTCAGGGAGGGAGCGGAGAGAGTACTAACTTTTACTAAATGAGATAAATGCTTCGAAGAAAAGAAAGTTGAGTCAATACACATACATAACACATAAATGGGCTTTGTTTGTTTTGTCTTTTTTGTATCGTCCCTTTCACCATACTCCTCTGCCTCTCTTAAGAGAGTCTCTTAGATCCAAAGAAGAATAAAGAATTTAGATTTGCTTATTAAACTTGAAGGAACCCAGCAAAAGTAAATAAGTCTACATAAAGTATTCGATGGCGAGTTTTGTAAGTAGTATGAGCTAATATAAAAAAGAAAAGGATTTGTCATAAATTACATTATTCATTTTCATCTAAATGGTTTTATTTATATCAAACCAACAACAAAGGAAAACCAAAACAATGACATGATATGATATGAAATTTGCCCAATAAAATTATTTCAAGTTCATGCAAGAGAAAAAAAGCTGTTTTCTTGGGCGATTTTCTAAAACTTTTACCCACGCTTTTCCAATTTTAATATCTCATCAGATTGTCATATAATATATAATTTCATATATTTTGATTTCCGCAAATTACATTCTAATTTTTCAAATTCATATGAAAATGGTGGCTGGCGAGTTGAAACTTTTTGTTGAGGTAAAGTCGATGTGCATCATTCCGCGTATATCCAGAGTCCAAAGAAACGGCATCGCAATTTAGAGACTTTGCAATTTCTGTCGCTTTATCCAGCAGTGCACCCCCGTTCCCTTTCCCTCTTCCGCTGGGGAGAGTGCACAGATCATCAATGTACATAGTTTTCCCCGACCACAAAAAGTTAAGGACGCGGAACCCCAGGATGGCAGTGACTTCTGAGGTGGCGTTATCCTTGATGTAGAGAAGCCGGTAGCCTTCCTCTTTCTGTTGTTGAGTTACCCTATCAATCAAAGTGGATTCGATGACATGAGGACGTAATGCTTTTATCACGGGCCAACACGCAGCTATTTCTTGCACAGTTTTAGCTTCAGAAATTTGTACAGACATGATCTAAAAAAATTCTCTAAAAGAAAAGATAATAACTAGTTACATTTAATTATCTTTTTAGGAAAATTATATCATGCTTTTTCCTTATCATTATAGGTATAAAAAAGAGGATTCTCACCATGTGTATATATATCAAAGCAGAAATTTGAATAATTATAATTCTGTTAACGTGCCGGTCAGATCCAGATGATGTAATATAACAACGAGTATTAGCATTCAGCCAAGATATATTATTATAGATATACATATAAATGACCTTCGGGAGATATAGGTTCACTCATCCAATCCTACCATCATACACGTTGTTGGCGTTAGCAGCACAATTAACTTTTGTAGTGGTTTGGTTAGCATGTATGTAAATTGGACAAAGTGCCATAGCTAGTTGCCTTCATAATAATGCGATGCCAGTGATATGAATTTTTCGACACGTGGTTGAGTAACATAAACCAAAACATACATGACTATTTGTGTATGTGTTCGTTGTTTGGCAGATTCTATTTCCGGGTTTATAACAATCGGAATGAAACATGTGAATGATCTGGGTGGGTGCTATCCCCATTCAAGTTTAAAGAAATTCAAGCTTTTAGCAACGTGTTGAAGGTGAGAAAAATAGATAATGAACTAAATTCATTGTAAAATTTTCATGAAATAAAGATAAATCTTCTGTTATTTTTGATAGCAGATAATTAAATTCGAAGGAACGATGTCGTCTTCAGTGACCTTGTGCTTAATTTGTATTCTCCTAACTACTGTCATTCCTTACGGTGACTTGATTTGTTGTTCTGGGACGTACGGAGGAGGAACCCCCGAAAAATGCAACGACTGGCCAACCCCGTTATCTTTTGGGATTTGCTGTCACGGGAGAAAGTACGATTGTAACGTTTTTTGCTGCAATTGTAACAATAATTGTACTACATAAATTCACAAATTGAATGTGTATCTGTAAATCAATTCTTGTTTCATTTGACGAATTATGATCATATGTTCTAAAATGAAAATTAATTTGTTTTATTTTTTAATATTTTTCTACTTCCATCCAAAACTTTGTTATGTCAAGAAGATGTAATAATATTACGAAATAAAATGATCTCTTTGGTTTATGTAAATTCTTGATGATCCATTACTAAATCCAGACCCGAACGAGAGTTCACTTATTGTGACTGAGTGACTACTCCTCTCAGATTTATCTATGTATGAACTTAGCTCATTAAATGCTTTTATCAAAAACCATTGTAAAATGCCAAATGCCAACCCACAATCAATTCCTAACAAAATAAAATTGGAAGGAGTAATACTGTATACAGCTCACCGTTTAATTACAGCTTTTATACCTGGACTATATAATATAACTTTCCAGTCTATTATATTATATAGTCTAAGTTTATACCCATTTATATAATAGGCATTTCATTTGTTTAAGCCACAAGAGCTGTTACATAACAACTTGTTAGGATTGTATTTATAAAGTATACAAATGTTGAACGTGTCTGGTTTTTCTGTGGTTTTCCTTATTCTCGCATGTTAAAACTATTCAGCTGATTATTATTATGCTCGATTGGTATTTTAACCCATTATCCCAACCTTAAGTTTAAGTATACATTTTAATAAATAACATTTTTGTAATGATTTAAATTAAAAAAATAGCATAAAAATGTCACGTATTTTTTTAAAACAAAGAGGAATTTCTACTCGCATCCACCAATTCTTTAAACACCGAAATTTACAAACCACTGCATCAATTTATAATTCTAAGAAAGATGACAGATTTTGTGTTGTCCCATCTCCACACAACATTGAAGCGGTTGTGGGTGCCACCATTCCAGAGTTCTTTTGGTCTAATTTACACAAATGGGAGGATGCACCCGCATTCGTAAGTTGCCTTCCCAAGAAAAGTGTTAAAACTAACAAATATTATTGTTTGGATTTTTCAGGAATGTGGATTCACAGGAAGAAAGTATACACATTCCCAAGTTTATAAACAATCCCGTAGTTTCGGTGCTGCTTTGAAACAGCATGGACTAAAGGAGAATGACGTAGTTGCCATTTTACTTCCAAATGTTCCGGAATATGCAGGTCACTATCGATAATATTATCATCATGAGTAACAAAAATATCTGGTGACCAAATAGTGAAATATAATAACGTAACATTTGGTCAAAATGCAGCCATCATATTGGGAATACTCGAGGTTGGGGTCGTAGCGTCTCCTTTCAATCCTACATACACTGCTCGTGAGTCCGACACCTAAGTTCCCAAAATGTTTCATATTTGACACACTGCTATCTTCTTACTCACGTTAATGAATTTTTGCAGATGAGATAGCCACTCAACTTAACAACTGTCAGGCTAAGGCTATCATAACGATGCCCCTATTTCTGCCTCAAGTGCAAGAAGCCAAGGCACAGTCTCCCTCTTTGAAATCCGTCATCATTTTAGGGGAACCTCAAGAAAGATGTCACACCTACTTTGAAATGGTTAAATGCAACTCAGATGGGGTCGACTTTTTGAAAGGGAATAAGATTGACACTCTTTCTCACACCGCTATCCTTCCTTGGTCTTCTGGCACTACAGGGCCTCCCAAAGGGGTCATGCTCACCCATTCCTCAATCAATACAAACCTACTACAAATCACACAACCAGGCTACTTGGCCACCAGGGCATTTGAAAGAGGCAATGTGCAAGGCAGATATATTGCAATACTTCCTTTCTTTCACATTTATGGATTTCTTTTGGTCATGGCCAAAACCGTGTATCAAGGCTCAAATACTATGACTCTGCCTAAATTTGAGCCTAGCTCTTTTATGGATGCTATCCGACGCCATCAAGTATGTCATATGTACATAGATTCCTCAATTATTCATTAATAATGAGCATTTACACCTTTTCACCTTTACCATAATTTAGCCTACATTTCTTCACCTGGTGCCCCCATTAATCTCGTTCCTGGCAAATTCTCCAGATGTGACCACGCAGGATTTTAAATCTTTTTATGGGATCATGGGTGGCGCGGCCCCGTATGCAACAATTTATTTATTTTTCTTGTTCCTCCTAAATAAAAAAGATCTCCATATTAAAACCATATGTGCACAGAATTGGCCCCGTTCTTATCAATCGAATTTTGGAGAAAGCAGATAAAGAATTCTTATTTCAAGAAGGGTATGGAATGACAGAGTTGTCGCCAGTATCCCACATAAGCCCAGAATCCATAAAGAATAAAAAGATTGGATCATGTGGCGTCCCAGTTCCTGGAACCTTGTGCAAAGTATTAGATGTGGAAACGGGGGAAACGTTGGGTCCCAATAAACCTGGGGAGTTATGCGTTAAGGTAAATTTTATACTGAATAGAAATAAATGCATTACTGTCTTTAGTTCTCATAACATCTCCTGGGATTCAATTAGGGACCACAATTGATGAAAGGTTACTACAAGAATGACACCGCTACAAGAGAAACAATGGACTCTGACGGGTGGCTCCATACCGGAGACATTTGCATATATGACGAAGATAAGTATTTTTACATTGTGGACCGACTAAAAGAACTCATCAAAGTGAGAGGATTCCAGGTAGCTCCCAGTGAACTAGAAGACCTTCTAAGAAAACACCCTGAAGTTGTTGATGTCGCTGTGATAGGTAGGAGAAACAGATTATTTTATGACGCCCAACCTTAATTGACATGCAATTATTTTCCTCGTTGTTTGTAGGTGTTCCAGATGAACGGGCAGGAGAACTTCCCCGGGCGTACATTGTGTCGAAAGTGCCGAAGCCCTCAGAGGAATCCATCCACGAATATATTGACAACAAAGTATCCCCAAATAAAAAGTTGAAGGGTGGTGTGGAATTTGTCTCTGCCATTCCCAAAGCAGCTAGTGGCAAAATATTGAGAAGGGAGCTCAAAAAAGATTATTTGTCCAAACATTCAACAAAGTCCTCTACATAAAAATAACCCGACCATTACTGATATTTCTCTTATAATACATCAATGTGTGCTGTTAATGAACTTTTTAAATGCAACCCCATTCCATTCTTGATCAAATTTTTTTTAAATTGCGTTTTTCGTATAAAATGACGTTACAAATAATATAATTCTACTCAATAAAAACAATTATACCTAAGAATTTTATAAGAAGTGTTTTCTACAGGTTAATACACCATGCAATATTTTCTTGTTTAATATAAGACACATCCCAATGAACTGCTTATCTGTCATGACGTACGTGACCTATATTACTCATGTGACTCGGCTGGCTCAAAGTTCAGCATAGTTAAAGTCAACTATCTGTTCAAGCTTGTGCATTCATCATGTATAGGTAGGTATATGCATGTACTATATTAATTATTATTAATATAGTATATACATTAACCATATGAATTACTGGATGGAACAAGCACATTATGTAAACCTGAATCTAGGAATTTTTTCAACGCATTATCTTATAGTACATTGGTGCATTTATTGTGATATTTATGTAACTCCTATTTCTCTCCTTCCATTCTGTCTTCCGGTCTTGTCCCGAATCCGGGTAACACAATTGACGCCATCAATCGATCCCCGTGTGTGAAAAGCTGATCGTTCTGATTTTGTGCGTATTTTTATCATAAGTAAAGTCAATGACAAGTGAAGATAATCGCAGATTATATTTTATTCGCATTATAAACTGTATATAATTAATTATATTATTTTCCATGAGGAGAAGAGATCTGTACTTTTTCTTATTACGGATTTGTTAAAGGAGGAGATTCATGTTCCTTAGTTATTTAATGGGCATAAAACCAATCTCCACTTTTAACTGAGCCTATAAACCTGCAATAAGTTTTCTCCTCCATGTGCCCTTCAATGAGGGCGCAAGTGAGTGCAGTGTAGTAATATAAAAATAATTGTTCAATTTGATTGTTAAATAAAACACTTCAGTGGTATGAAATAATAACACCAAATATAAAACTACTCTTTTTACATACTAATTCGCTGTGCATCCACATTCATCTCAGTCGTGGGTACGTCACAAATTAACAACACACCATCAAATTATCAAATATCGTTAAAACAAGAAAGAACCCAAGCAAACCAAAGCACCGGTTTATGATCATCATCACTCGAAATACAGAACTATCTAATAAAACATTTAACATTCATTATACTACCCTTTTACACATACATGATGGACACGATCTCTTAAAGTTAATCCCTGTGTCTGTATTGCATTTGTAATTTTGTGTCTATTCTCCCAAACTCCCAACAAGCAATTACCTGTACCTCTGTGCCTGCAACACTTTCAACTTGTTCTAACTTCTTTACCAAACACACCGTGTAGAGGATTAAATACTTACAATACTATTTGATGCAAACCACCACATCATTCATTCATCATAGCCAAGTTAGGTTAGCACTGCATATCACAGTAGATTTCTTTTCTCATTCGGATTAAAACCTTCAACAATAAGAAAACGGGATATTTTTAAGCAGAGGCTTTTGCACCTGTACTTGCAGGTTCTTGACCAAACAAAACAAAACACGCATCCCCCATTACAATACAATTTACAATACTAGTAGCGTTGTAGCATAGTATTTTCGCATTCCGAATTTCTGACTCCGGAACAAGAGATCCAATATTGTGAACTGAACAATGATCATCCTTTTAACCCAAAGTGATATATTTAGTTAATGTGGTTCTCCTATTAGTTTATTCAATTGAAAGTCACAACAACTTATTGTCATCATGGAGGATATGGCAGCAATAGTCATTGCAAAATCCCTGCTATCTGGAGGTAATCATACGTTATCAATTATTAATATTAAGTCCTTTAATATCTGTGCATATGTGTACACCAATAACGAGTTGAGTTAACGAGTTGAGTTAAAGAGTGTATGATATGGTGTGAATGCACTCTCGTCAGATTCGGTTGTTTAAATATCTGTGCCACACACTAGTATAGCAGTATTAATATGCAGATATGAACAAAAATTACCTATATACACACGTGCACATTTTATGTGTGGTGTGGTGAATACTCAATTCAACCCTTCAATATTCAATCCAAGAATGCAATCTATGTGAATGCAATCTACGTGAATCTATGTGTATTATGAATAGATATAAGAATAATATGAATCATCAATTTATTCATTTCAATTATGTAATATGCATATTTCTGGAAATTTCTTTGTTGCAGGCGTTGCAGGGATGTGCGCAAAGACAGCCGTGGCCCCTTTAGACCGTATGAAAATATTGCTTCAAGCCCATTCCAGACATTATTCCCATCTAGGCGTTTTCAGTGGATTAAAGGGAATCGTGGAGAAAGAGAGATTCATCGCCCTTTATAAAGGTGACCAACCACGCCCGCATAAATTATATATCCATAACCCTTCCCCCACTAAATTCATTTCTTAATTGAATAGGGAATGGTGCCCAAATGGTTCGGATTTTTCCCTACGCCGCTCTACAATTCACCTCCTTCGAAATATACAAGAAGATGTTTGGCGAAAAATCCCACCTTGGTAGTTTCGCTGCTGGATCATGTGCCGGTGAGAATTCATTTCTAATCCAAATCCAAACATTCACAATAAATCAACAAAAATAAAAACTGCAGGTGTTACCGCTGCCGCTGTTACCTATCCACTGGACACCATACGAGCTCGATTAGCATTTCAAGTGCATGGGGAGCACTTGTACAATGGAATTTATCAATGTGCCACCTACATGTTTCGAGAAGAAGGCGGGATCAGGGCCCTTTACAGAGGATTCACGCCCACCATCTGCGGAATGATCCCATACGCTGGACTCTCCTTTTACTGTTTTGAATCCTTCAAATATTTCTGCATGAAGTACTTTCCTGGTAACAGTTCCTATCTCCGCATACAAAGAGATAATGAACTAAATGCATCTAATATGTATGTATTTTATAACTTATTCAGATTTGACGTGTAAATCTTGCCCTAATAATACTGGAGGTCTGGTGTTAATGATTCCTTACAAACTACTCTCCGGGGGGGTAGCTGGTGCTGTGGCGCAGACCTTTTCATATCCACTCGATGTAACAAGGAGACGGATGCAACTGGCCATGACGAGTGAACAAACCAAAAAATTCGGGTATTTCTAAAACTATTTCCTTGAAATCCTTTCTTTCTATAAATTTACAAATCTAAATGGTCGTGGTTTTGGTATAATTTCTTGCTTATGAATTGATGGGGCTGATCTTTGATGCTGCGCTGGATGATAACAGGAGGTTCGTTCTAATCCTCCTCATTTTCCTCAATCTTTTCTTCCACCGTTGCAAAATCTTTCCAAAAACTTATTCGTTCTAATTAATGATTGCCATTGTGATACGATTTTACAGTATGGGGATGATTCCTACCTTGAAGATAATTTATCAGGAGAATGGCGTCATACGTGGACTCTATAGAGGAATGAGCATTAACTATTTAAGAGCGATTCCAATGGTTGCCGTGTCCTTTTCTACGTACGAATTGGTTAAACAAATGCTCCAGCTGGATACTGGAATTCCCATCAAGACTGGCTAATTTTGTATGTGGAAGGCGTGGCCAGTGTGGTCGTATCGTGATAGCAATCGAATGAAACAAACTCTGGAGGATATTTATATAGATGCAAAATGATTATTTCTAATCCGAAGATATGTACAGATGACAGATATTTATATGTATTACGTTTTGTTATATTGTTGAGAAATAAGATCATCATTTTTGTATCAATTTTTTCCTAATTTGTTATCTCTGCACTCTGCTAACTGTTTTTTGTCATATCTGTGCAAAACTCAAAATTGCAATTCCACACTTTCACTCCTCACATTAGTTCAATTACTAAAGTGCAAATTTTTTAGTAGTAAAGAAGATTTATTCCTTCCATCAGGAATTGCCTCAGTCACTGGCACAATTCCTATCACACCACAGAGAGTGGAAATAAAAAGGTACATAAGTTGAACGTCACAATTCATTTTTTTTTACAGAATTTGACGAAAACCTTGCTTATAAGTGTAAAAGAATCAAAAAATTAGGACGATTCTTCCAAGTCTTGTTGTTGCTTTATAACGTCTTTGGCTTGGACTTTGTAACGTTTGTGATGAGAAGATGTCCAAAGAAGAAGAGCAAGGAGACATGTGGTATCAGCGACCATTTCACGCTGTTCATTGTTCTCGCACATTCTCTTCCATGTACTGTTAACAACAAATTATAAATTAACAATTACAAGACAGACATTACATGTTTTGCACAATTAATTAACTTACGGATTTCTCTGGCCGTGTAAATTTGCACCACAGCCCCCAGCAGCATTTCCAAAACGTGCAGTATGGCAATTATTAGTCCTGCTCTGCGGGGTAGCCGGATGTATAAACCCTTCATAGCAAAATATGCATACATGCAAAACAGCACAAAGAAATTGGAGCCCCCGATATGCCTGCAAATCGGTTCTGAATCGGGGAATATCATCCACGGAACAATTATGGCAATAGCGTGGTGATACCTACAAACAACTGCCCCACGTCAGTCAACTCAAATAGTGTGTATATAAATATGACATATGTATATATCTCACCAATAAATGAAGAGAAGAGGTTTCTTAGTTAGCACTATGAGGATTGTATCCCCCAAAAATAAATACTTGGATAAGCAGAAAAATAAACCCCAAAATGCTGCAAAACAATAACGGTCATATATTCATACTATCTCATTTGACACATTTATTGATTTGATACAATAATATTCACTTTCACCTGCATATACTGCATACTGATATGTGAACCTACCTGTTGGCAAATTAAGTTCTTCCCTTACACACAAGGATCTATGAAATCCATCCGGTTTGCCCAAAATAGGAATTAGTTCTTGCATCTGTCTCACGAACCCGAACAGATTAAGGGCTGCCATTGTCCCGTTCCAGAATACGAGGAATCTTTTGAGTTGAAAGGGGCCTTTTCCCCTCATGACCCTTTCTATGCCAAACACGGTGGCTAAGTAGAGAACACATACCACAAAAGGAAACTGCCAATAAACCACCATCACATTTTGCCACCAGGTCAAATCTGCCACCTCGAAAAAGAAGGGATAATGTTTGGGAGGATTTTCATAAATCCAGTCTCTTGCCCTGTCGTAAGTCGCGTTGTAGTTTCCATGCAGGACAGAAAAGTTGTAATGTGGGTGGGTGGGGTCCATGTTACAATCAATTATGTAATTACCGAAGTTTATCTGAATTAATGAATACCCCCACCAATGACACGCTCTAAAACTAGAAACTTTGTTCGAACTTGTTGCACATGTGAGTGAAAGTGAGATCTGAGAGGTGAGAGTCACCAAATATTAATAATTTTGCTTTGGTTTAGGGCTCTCTGATCTCCTCTCTCGAAATGTAATACCAGTTTTCGTTTCCACCGTCACTATTCTCTAACAACACTAAAATCCACCACCACCTTTACCACCAACCAACATAAAGGGAATGAATAATTATAATGGATGTGAATGCATGCACAGCGATTTCAAAAGTGGGTGAGAGAGGTTTAGCTAAAGTCTCCGTTAGTATATCTGCATGCAAACGGGTGGAGGTGTTGCATATGACGGAGTTATTCTGCAAGACACTCTTTAAATCATCTCTCTTTTAATATGAAATCAATTTAATAGCGCTTCCATCTTTCAAACTTTATTAATCTATTAAAGCAGCTTAAATTGTACGTGTAGCATTTTTCGGAAATTTTGCAAAGGTTTTGATTACATGGTCAGTGCAGTGGCATGTATCAGTATTACATGTTAAAGAGATTCTACCAGATCCAGGTGCATATTATTACTATGAAACTATACTACATAAGTATATTCACTATACTATCAATTATATAATCCGGTATAATATCTACATATTTTATGAAAAGAATACCACGCCATTATTTTCCAATAGACGCACATTATAAATAAATCCATACATACATGTACTCTACGATTTCAATTTCGTGTTACTTCCTTTTTTCAGCTAATGAAGCTTACTTATACAACTGTGAACTGCCCAATCCTGAGTTCAACGTAATTAATGTTGAATAATATCTCCCAGCCCAAAGTCTATTATTTTAAATTATCATCGTCTAATTTTTTAATAGGGTGCAATGTACAAATAGAAAATTAACTATTTAAAATGAGACAGAATCTTGTAGAGGCACATAATTTGTGGGTCACCCAACATAACAGATATATTTGTACAGATGCAGCAGCAGAATATAACATTTGCATACAAATAATTCTGAAAACGGACACATGCAGATAATATCCCTCCATCCACCACTACTTACCAACGATGACATATACATGGATAGTGAAATGAATACCTTCAATCAGGTCAAGGATGCGGGTTGAGACATAATAATAACATTAACTGGGTTACTACATACATACATTGTAGAATCACTCTCTAGGAATAGTAATGACTAAAAGGGTCCCTACTGACTCATGCTTATTATATCACAGCTTATTATTTCCTCCCTTGTGCTTTTACTGCACCCTTCTTCCCTTCTAATTTCATCTCAATTCCTAAACTGACCACCACCTTGCACCCCTTTTCAATTAATTATGTGTCGAGGAAAACAAAATACAAATATGTGTACGACTGTGCGAGTATATCGATGTAGTGTTTTTTTTTGAGTATATTTGTATTATTGTCAGTCGTGATGATTGGTGGTAAATACTTAAATACCCCCGAGCATGCAAAAAATTTAGTTTTTGTAGTTGTTGAATATGTACACCAATGCACATTTTGACAATCTGCAACAGGAAGTGTTGAGCAATTGCCACAGGTCTAGGATAACATAGATGAGACGATGATGGTGCAATGAAAGTACAAGTGCTCTACTGAGCCATTTCTACAAAAAAGTGACCAACAAAAGACCCTTCTACGCAAAAAAAACATTTCATTCATTACAGCTTTTGCAAAAGTAAGATTCATAAGTATGAATAAGTAGCGTAGCCATATGTAATTCTTAATTGTAAACAAACGTGAGATGCAACATTTTACCCAGTTCTACTCTTGTGCTTGTTTTGTGAAGAAATCTTTGTGCAAATGTGATGCATTTAGTGATCACAACCCCAAACAGATAACCATGACATGACAAAAGAGATGTAGCAAAGACGTGAAACCAAAAATATTGAGATGAGAAAAGTCTATCTCGTAATCTAAGGTCACAGGTCATAATTATTACGAATTTAATATGAAATGGGAACTAATAATATTTTTTTTTTAAATAATACAAATCGATTCCCGAAAGCAGAAAGTCGAAATATGTGTTTGAAACTTATATCTCTCAACCGACGGACAGATAGACGTAGCGACATGGCGTTTCGGTAAATGAGTTTCATATTCCTTAAAAATGCAATATGGCGTTATATTTTGGCACCAAGCTTCACTACTACTATCACTGCAACCACGTTAGGACCAGTTTTCGTGTTCTCTCGTCTCTCCTACATCTGACAAGTTCATTAGAAACAAAGTGTATGCAATGCAAGTATGTAGTCGAAAGAAGTGGACATGTCATGATATGAACGTAACATTTTAGTTTGACCACCAAACCAAACTCTCCTACGTTATGTGGTCATTGTTGAATCTGCATCCAATAAGCAATCATCATCATCATATCATTCGCTCAAGAAACAAAGATTACCTGTTTCCTCTTAAACTCTTCTTATTCTTATCATTATTACTCCTATCCTTTCTCATACATACACACAACTAGCCACAGTTCATAGTTCAGTCAGTCAGTCAGCTTTTTTACCAAAATTTAACTTGAATCAATTTGAAACTTTGCCTTCTTTTTTATTCTTGTTTCAAATCCAGTTTTTCCTCTCTCTCTTTTTCTTTCCCTCTCTGTGATAGCGTTGCTGCAGGTGTGGTGTTTGACAACCAGTATTAAAATTGAATACCAGGACAGGACCATCACCACCAAACCCTCATCACCCACCACCCCAGGTTCAAGGTACAATTTCCCCACAGATTTTGTATTCACATACCAACTTACTAACGGTAACGATAAATAGTTTACCAAGCTCGTCCCAAGAAAGGGTTATCATCAAGTTAACATCAGCTACAAAACAGATTTTATGCTTATCCAAGAATTATTATTCTGCGTAGTGATAAGTGTATAAACAATTAAACGTCTACAAAATTCTGCTTGACAGAAAAATGGAGACTTTGTGACGTTGCACGCTCCTCAATTTTATATTATATGGTGAAAGTGATCAAGTGGTGGTCTGCAGAATAGCTGATTTTCGTCATCTTAAGAAAATCGGGATGGGAACGATTTAATATACGTGATTTGTTATCAAGACTGACGATTTTAACTTTCGCCATCATCATCATCATTACATATAGTTCTAAAACTGGGACAAACGGAATACAACCAATCGGACAGATCAATATATAGCAATCGTAAGGACATTGATATTGTTTTATTCAGTGATAGGAAAATAGTTATTGGATTGTATTTATTTATCTTGCATGGAATACATACATAACAATTCTAAAGACAGTCCTATTCATAATACAAAGTTAAAAAGTATTTAAGTAGGAGCAGTGAAACATTTTTACTACAGATGCTGCTGCCGGACGAAGAGTTAAAGTTGACCTCAATTTTGGAAACTTGATTTTGCATGTATTATAGAATTAACTATATGAACCAGACCAGATTATCCTTGAGCAGATTATGGGTCATTCATTCATACAAGCAGGGCAGCATCATGGGACATCAGCATCATCGTATTCATATGAAATGCATCCACAAATTACAATTACCTATTTTTGGGAATTGCTCCAACATTCTCAGAAACTGTTATAGATTTCAAGTGCACACAATAATTCTTATTGTGTACAGGCCCAATAACTCGGTCATGATTTCAATCTTTAGGCCAACATTTTTCTATGATAAGAAATGGAGGAGACAGTTCAAAATGGTGACGAGATAAAAAATATATAAAAAAGATAGCATCAACTATAAGAGTCACACGACTTATACTCGCCACATGTAAGGAATATGCAGTCATGTATGTATATATGCATGCAATAGGACGGGTTAAGGTTGCACAAATTTGATACACACAATTTGTGTGACACAAACACTAAGAATTTCATAAATTCTTTGTATCTACTTATTACACCAAAAAATATTTGCTGTTTAAATTCAAATTTCACGAAATAGAATGCATGGAATGAATGCATACTTGACATTACTGCTATTTATTATGATGTGTATCGATATCAAGTTTACCAGAGGTCAAGTTTATCGTGCTCATCCAGAAATGCAATTTTTCCCCCATAAGTACAAATGGTTAATCAGTTGCAAAGAATTTGAAAATATGTAATAGGATAGGTTGGAGAATAATTAGACCAGCAGAATTCTGATAATGTTCGTACACAATTGATCCAATAAAATAAATGTGATTCCTAATATTTGTATAGATGACTTCATCCCTGTTGAACTTGCCTATTAACGCCTCCTTCTTCATCAACCAAGAATATGTGGAGTGGCCCTTCATGAAGGACCCCATCTACCCACCCTACTGGTTTGAAGTCTTTGATCCAGATAAGAGCAGACGATGGCTCTGGGACAATTGGACTCTATCCGTCTATGCCACTGGAATCTATTGGCTCATGATTTTTGTGGGGCAGTGGTGGATGAGGGACAGACGCCCATTCAATTTAAGGAAACCTTTAGCCACGTGGAACTTCTTCCTTGCTACTTTCTCCATTTTTGGATTTCTCCGTACGGGTCCTGACCTTCTTAACGTTCTTTCGGGAGAAAATGGCTTCCACAAGTCCGTCTGTGTCAGGTGGAGTCAATACATCCAATCTTTATCATTGAACATGGCTAAAATATAACCTATCATCTATTATACAGAGATTCCCTGAACCCACCCACTGCATTTTGGGCTTATCTATTCACTCTATCCAAAATGCTGGAGTTGGGTGACACTGTTTTCATCGTGCTAAGAAAAACTCCCCTCATATTCCTGCATTGGTACCATCACTCCACCGTCCTCGTATTCAGTTGGCTTTGCTATCCGCAAGCAGAACCAATTTTTCGCTACGTCGGAGTCATGAATTATGCCGTTCACAGGTAACAATGAAATACATCACTCCTTGTTCGTGTGACTTATATCAAATACCTATTCACAAATTATGTAATGTCATGAATGAATGAAGTATTTAACCCAATCTTTATGTTTAATTTATGCAGCGTGATGTACACCTACTATGGATTTAAAGCTCTCCAGTTCAAAGTTCCACGGAAAGTGTCCATTGTTATAACTGTCATGCAACTCAGTCAGATGGTTGGTGGCCTTGTTTTTAACGCTTATGCAGTATATGCCAAATGTAAGATGATGTTCCAATTAATAATAACAATAATAATGATAATAATAATTAAGAGAGTGTAATAATATGCATTTGTTAATTTGATTTTAGACGTTGGGTGGGAATGTGCTCGATCATGGGAAGGAATTCGTGTCCTGATATTAATGTACTCCTCTTACTTCCTCCTGTTCTCCAACTTCTTTTATAAAACCTACATGAAAAAGACCAAGACACAGTAAAAAACGGAAACACTCAATCTTGTTCAACAATTCTGTAGTTATTTTGTTGCGAGGATTTTATTTCAGTCTTCTATGGTTCTTACTTCGAACATAATTATTACTTCCACGTACTTATATATCTACTTCAAAAAACATGAATCCAGAAAATAATTCAATTTGTATAGAATTCTTATACTATCCTTACTCGACGCTTGTTCAATAATTTGTAATTATTTGTAATTGTATTGGGGACGGAACAATACATAGCTTCTTCTTTCATGTAAATAATTAAGAGAATTATTATTTTCTTTTCAAACTCAAATTTTCGGGGGCTTATTTTTTTCTCGGGTTATGGTTTTAGTAAGTTTAGATTTTCAACCTTCAACCTTTGTGGATTGTGTGTATATATTTATAAAAATTGGTTGGGTTACCTCTTTATAAAAATGATGAATAAGAAATAAGACTTCTGCAAATGAATGATTTGGGCGCATCTGCAGAGTACGTATGCCCATAGCCAAGCCAATTATGCAAATAATAATATTAATAATACTTTATGATGATAATTATATGTATGCATATTGATCAAAGAAAATGGTAAAATGATCACATATTAATTAAATGATTCTGTATATTTTAAAAAATACAGTCGAATAAAGACAACAGTTCATATATAGTTCTATATTGGTCAAGACTTGATATAGTCTGCTAGGTTGTTGTTATTACTGATCACAATTTTAATTACTCCATTCCCTCCCTGTGCTAATTTCCATTTCTTAATTGCATAATTCATCATAAAATCTATTATATTATTCTGTTCTGTTTTAACGGGCATCCACAAAAATGTATTTCTTCACTTTTATTTCTACCACTCATCCATTCCCATCTTCCACCTCGACGGACGCCATCATAATATTTCATATTCAACATCTCTCATCACCACCACCCACACCAACCCACCTCACAGAATGACTGGGTACTGGAAACTACCATCACTGGAAAAACTCAACCTTTCCCAAGACACTGGTTTACAAGGATGGGAATTTGACGACCCTCCAAAATACTTTAACCAATTTGAATTTGAGAATCTAGACATGAAATATTGGCTGGAAATGTACGCAGTTCAATGGCAACTTGCATTCTATTTTGGAGCTGTCTATCTTCTCACAATCTATTTCCTTCAGAAATATATGAAGAATAGAGCCCCCTTTGATCTCAAGTTCTCTTTGTTTGTCTGGAATTTGGGGTTAGGAATATTCTCTTTGGTTGGTTTTTCTCGAATGATTCCGGCCTTTTTGGACGTTCTTCTAAGCCAAGATGGATTCTTTAAGAGCATTTGTGTCAGGTACACCATTATATTCAATGCAGACAAATCAAACAAAATCTTAGAGTATATAATAATATTATATACTCTAAGAACAAAATAGTAAAAATGGCAGTAAGTAAATCTGAGTGATGGGTTTGTCTTGGAGTACAAACGGATTAATATTATTTCTTCAATCCACATTCCCTTTTTGTATTTTTTGCAGGGTGGGTGCAGATAAGCCCACAGCATTCTGGTATGTTGTGTTTGGATTGTCCAAGTTTGTGGAGTTGGGTGACACCATTTTTCTGATTCTGAAGAAAAAGCCTGTTGTCCTTCTGCAATGGTATCACCATGTGGTCACCTTAATCGCACAGTGTTTGGTTGGACCATTGGTGGAGCCCATATCTCGATGGTAAAAGACCCCCTTTCATCCCCAATCATTTAAAAGATTATAAAAAGAAACTAAAAACTCTGAATCCAAGAAACTACCAATAAGTTTCACATAATATAAATGAAACCTTTAAGTAAGTCGAATTAATTGAATTATTGCAGGGTCGTTGTCATGAATTATGGTGTTCATAGCCTCATGTACAATTACTTTGCATTGCGGGTAACAAATATATATATATATACATTTTACATGTATTTACTACTGATAGTTTAGTTAAGAGAGGTTTAATAAGTAAATGTAACATAACAATATGTAACAAAGCAATGATTATCCTCTCCTTCAGGCTGTAAATGTTCACATCCCCAACAAAATCGCAAACTTGATCACAACCCTTCAACTGCTCCAAATGGTGTTTGGCTTTTACATTAACTTTTACTCAATTTTTCTCTTAAATCAAGGTGTACAATGTTCTCGTCATCTCATGAGTGTCAAAGTTATGGGAACTGTTTACGGGTAATCCACATTCCTTTTGTCATTTCGTATAAAATATAACGTAAGTAATTGACAATAATTTCAAATTGCAGATCATTCACTCTCCTCTTTGGCAAATTATTCTACGACTCGGTCATAGCCAGAAAACGCTGTACAAATAAAAAGGATCACGCGAAAATTACTGAAAAAACGGATTAAGTAGTAAATTAATGTTAAAATCATCTTGTTGCATATCCGAACTCTAATGTCCTTGTATTTATTAGTCTTTCCATGATAATTTTATGTCATCAATTATTCATGCAAATAATATAAAACTAAGAAATTCTGTGAAAGGGATTCCGTAAATATAATATATCTTCTTTGGTCAAAGCTTTTGTAAAATTCAAACAGGTCAGAACCATGTATTCCTCAGACAATCATCGCAGTGCAGTGCAAGTTTCAAGAGAATATTATAATAATCGTAGGGACAAATTAAAAGCAACACAAATTAAACTAAAGATGTCTGTGTATTAATTTCATGATTATTCAGATTTTGTCATCAGTCATCACAAAGTGTCAACAAACCCAACACACAACTTATGTACATCTTTCGTCAAAATGTCGAATTATGTCCGTTTACTTAAGGTCGATTAATAAGTCATCGGACATTTTATTGTGGACTATAACCATTAATTTTTTATGCACATCTACTTGTACAATATTGATTGATATATCATAAATGTCAAAACGTTTAAAACCCACATGGCATTCCGACTGCCTGTCATCCATAGAGATACCTTGCTGTTCTCTCCTCTGACGATTTGAATTGGGATTATTAGAAAGTTGCACTCATCGTCATCTCCCTCGTTTATCTTATATACTTTGGTCAACCCACTTTTGTATTTTATTTCGGTCAGTCTGCTAAACCGTATCTACGCACATTCACCTGAGGAAGGGATGAGGAGAGTCGGTCGGGTTGAATCACACAGGTTGAATTGTATCTATTATTAGAAACTTCCTTTACGACACAGATTTCCCATTGCGTCTTCGTCTTCTCCTCCTCCTCCAATTCCTATTCTACTAATGTTAATATTAATAGTTGTGTTGTGCTGATATCCGTATTATTCATTCTTATAAGTTGGTCAACCGACTGAAAAATCCTTTCGAAAGGTTGTCTCACCAATTGTTCATCTCACTGATCTCCCTCATCCTATCCACAATCTATCACCGAT
This sequence comes from Folsomia fimetaria, assembly GCA_034695645.1. Classification (NCBI taxonomy): domain Eukaryota; kingdom Metazoa; phylum Arthropoda; class Collembola; order Entomobryomorpha; family Isotomidae; genus Folsomia; species Folsomia fimetaria. The sequence goes on from JAQFZJ010000334.1 coordinate 33,553, forward strand.
GGTCATCCAAAAACACATTTCTATATATTCTGTAGATGCCAACAAACGTAACCATGTCATGTATCTGTATTTCTTCGGTGATATTGGATGGAGGAAGAGGTATATGCCATGCCAGTAGTTTATAGTGTCCTCAGAATCTTAATACCAACTAACAATAACTTTTACCTGTCAT
>JAQFZJ010000335.1:0-33715 GCA_034695645.1 Folsomia fimetaria
CAAATCACCATGTTACATACAATACAGTCTCTCTATCTAGATACAGCAGTCGGTTTATGACATTATTACCAATGCATTGTTCAAAAGGGTTGAAGATGATTAAAATATATTTCCCGATACCTTACTCGTCAATACTCGAGCCTTCTTTAAATTTTAGAAATTCAGATTCATAAATATTCCACAAAATACGGGTTTTCAAAACGCACTCCCTTCGCCTTAAAAAAACTGCTCAGGAATGGAGTGTTAAAGGCTTACTTCTGTGTGCAAACTGTAGAATAGCACTACAGTATACATACTCATTGACATTTATTTCCAGAGAACTGAAATTATTATTTAACTTTGCTCTTTTTCTCATTCTATTCTGTATCTGCAAAGAATCCTGATGATGCAATGTTTTATTTAATTTACCCCTTCTCACAGATAGTACTACGACTTACGACTGAGACTCTCTACTTTCAAATACAAATGCTAGAAGCCATCACAAAAATTGCTCAACTTTTGTTATTGCTTTGTGTTTGCGGGTTTCGAAACATTTGGGACAAATAATAAAATATAACATCATATACCTTTGTTGTAAGAATGGTGCTTCTATTCAACTGCAAAGGTTTGCTGATTACGTTACGAGTATCTAACAACGAGGGCCCATATACAAATCGCACATACATATGACGGGGTTGGACACCGTAATGTTCCATGATTTCATTTTATAAGGCATCCCAGATGCATTTCGTTAAGCAATTTCTATCTTATTAAATAAATAAAATATAATTATAGTAATTATTTAATGACATGAAATTATAAACAGACTAAATATCAGCAACATTTTTGCGTTCAATTTACTAAAATCAAAATAATATGGGTAAATATTGCCAAAGTTAATGCAGAGTCAGATATATATCAGAAGTCTATAAAGAGCATTTTGCTGAATCAGATTAAATTGTGCCAAAATTGGCAAATGTACTTTTGATAGGTGAATCAACTTTATTTTGAAGTTAAGTTCTGAATCCTTCAATAAACATCTGCTGAGTGGTTGAGCCATTATCACTTTCAGCCAAGTCTAACTAAACTACAACATTTTTAGAAACAGGTTCAAAACAAAGTCATTTGCATCCAAAAAAGGGAATAAAGTAATGCCATCCTCGGAGGACTCTTTGTTTTGTATTCTACGTTTGCAGCAGTACAACTCTCTTTCTAGTTCCAGACAGTACGACCCCACAAAATGATACCAGGAGCAATTACATACTGATTATGATATGAAGAGTTTTTATACGAATGCAACATTTGTAATCAGTCCATTGACAAGCTCATATAAATCTTTGTAAAAAATATATATGGAAAAGTACACCTATTACGTAATGTGTCGCAAGGTAGTTAAATTAAGATGGCAATAAATATACTTTTGAATCAATAATCTGGACTGGCCATTTTAAGACTGGCACTTAATAGACTCAGTCGGGTACAGGCAGGTGTTCCTCATAATCAAGCTTATCATAGCTCCACCCAATACAATTGAGAAAAATAAAAATATTGCCACTGATGAAAAATTCTGGAAGCATTGAAGTACTAAATCAGTACATATTCAGCAAGACATAATGGCAATGGTTAGAAAAGCACATTTCGGAAGAGAAAATCATAATCTTCGCTGTTTAGTAGCACTACTGCATAAAAAGCAGCAGGTGACAACTGGGTATGTCATATGTACAAAATATATATCAGCCATGAACAAATGACCAAATAAAACAAATTGTACTTCAACATTTCCTCCAGATATGGAAGAATCGCATCATGAGATGTAATTTAGTCTGAATAAGTAAAACTTACTTATCGTAATAAAGCATCTACAAACAACTGTCCTCTTGCAAACAATACATTCAAGCTTGAAGACGAAATGGAGATAAAAATGATTACGACAAATTACAATGTCAATGTCAAACATTACATCTACATCTATATTACATGACATCATAATCAAATTATGGATATAATAGAGAGTATATGCATTTCCTTTCTTCTGATAAATGCTGCTGCATCCTACATGCATGATCAATTAATGACCACAAAGTCAGGGTGATGAAGACAGTCAGGAATCAAATTAAACTCGGAAATGAAACATTTATGTGTACTTCCCATCTCATCTCATTGAAAGATCATCGTAAGTTAGCAATTATATTTAAACCAAATCTGGACAGAGCCACAGCAGATTATTGACTCCATATTTGAAACAAAGATTATTCGCTGAAATTGTGGAGGCGATAATATTATGGTCTGCAACTAAATCAACGCTAAAAATGAATCTAGATCAAAAGCATAACTGCCTGTAGGCATACGGAAATCGAGATTATAAAAAATTATGTACTCTATCAGCCTACAAAGCATTTACTAATTTAATTTCATCCTTAAAAGATAATCGAAACATCTTAATGGAATGGAAACAGATTGATAACAATTCTTAACGTAGACTAACTTTACGAATCCTACACGCAATTTTATGAGATGACATTGATAATGAACTTCTTCCATTTGCATAATAAATTATAAATAATACGTTATGATATATGAGCAGGGAATAAAATCTTCCTGTTCCCCTGCTACCTCCACCAGTAAGTCAGCATCTGAAAACTATCTAGAACAAACTTACTTGAATAAAAGATTAACTAAAAATTTCCATGCATTAAATTTTGTAGCCCAAGACGAAGTTGGCAAAGCATACATACTGATGATCATATTATTTAACTCGGATCCCCATTCACCATTAAATTGACACTTTGATTGTACTCGTTCAGCATGGATAACATGGTATTCTTTTTGCATAACTTTAAAGTTCAACCCCACCTTTCGAATTTATACCTTCCTTATTATATCAACTTAAAAAATCTGCTAAAAGTTTATCGCATATGTTCCTTCAGCCGCCTCATTGACTCGACCATTTGCTACTAAAAATCAGTGAATAACGGAATTTAATGTTTGAAAAAATCAACAATTTTTTCAAACATAAAACAGTTAACTTCACTTATGATGGTTAGACACACTAGTAGGCAAAGATAAGAAATGTATGTAATATAAAAATAACAGTGTTTATAATTTAGTACCAATCTTGGCTAAATTGGATTTATTTTCTGAACCTGCAGATGTTTTGAGTAATTAATGGGAAATAATTTATATTTAATTAAATAACTATTGCACTGAAGGAACTGAAAATGCTCGATATAACAAGTTTAACAACCAATGACTATTGAACGATAATACAAGTGAAGCTATTTTGCTTTGCATGTAAAATAAAATTGAGATCTGAGTTGGATTGGACTGGACATAACATAAGTGTTATTGACTAGAAAATCATCACTTCAATTCGGCATGACACTGTGTCACACAATAGTAAATAAAGTAAAATATAATCGTGGTCTTGCAGTCGACTTGAAATACAGCTTGATGTAAATGCGGAAACCAAGCGACTCTGATTCTATAAGGGAATCATAAAAAATTTGTAGATTAACACATTAGATCACATACATTTGACAACGATGTGTACACATATGGGTCTTAATCGTTGTGGAGTACCTACCACAACATTGGCAATCGGCAAGAGTGACAAGAGATCTTGAGTTGGGTCGATAGATGAAGACCTTAAGTTTAGAGTAATAAATAGTTTTTTATCTCATTGTAAAAGTCACGATAGACAGACAGTAGACTAATATTATATAAAATATGCCGCAAGAACATTAGAAATTAAAAGCAATAACTAGAGAACCTAATCGTGTTAGACAATACGAAACGTGAATCATAATTTATGATTATTGGCCTTATTTACCTTGATTATGAAATGAATCTCATTGATTGTACTGGAATGGATCTTCACATCCGTTATAGTAGGAAAGTTCGATTAACAAATTAAGATTGTAGAACCGTGGAATGTGGAGGTATGCTGAGGAAGATGAGTTCTGTTTGAATTCAAGTGTTTGACCGATTAATCAATATGTAAATATGAAATGTACAATACAGTAAAGTAACACTCAAACTCATCAATTATGATGCCACACCAAACATTATACCACATTTTTAAATGATAGTTACACGAGACCCAAACAGTCTTATGTCTTTACGACACCGGCTGACTCCCGGTATAAAAAAAAGTGACCCCAAAATCTGTCCTTCCTTATCTAAGACTATCCTGATGGTGATACTGTTGAACCGGCTTACCTCTTTCGGTATCGATAAGAGTCACGGGAACTGGATCTTCTATGGCTGCTTCTAGAACGCGACTTTGTCCGGGACCTAGACTTACTTGACGGAGTATATTTTTCCTTGGACCTTGATCTGGATTTTGAATCCGTTGATGAAATTGATATTGTATAATCCCGACGACGGCGTTTTTTGCCCCGATCTCTTTCTCTTCCTTTGGCGTCAGTAGCATCCTCTCCTCGAGATCTGGAGGGCGATCGACTTCTACTTCTGTCATAGGAGGACGAATGCTTCTTCCGTTTTCCTCTTGGTCGTGGCATCTGCAACAATTCAATTGAAATACAAAACGTTACAATAAATAAGTGTCTTTTTTCATTCATATTAATTTATATTAATATTTTTGGCAAGGGTAAATCAATTAAATACAGTAATTAAATTAGTTTTTCATTGATAACAGGCAGATGCAGGAATAATTAATTACAAACGATAAACTAGAACTATTTCATGCAAACGACCTCGTCCACAACTCCAACAATTCTCAATTTCAACTTACGATTGCTTCCGATATATACTTCAGTGCGTCCTTGAGGTACTCCACAATTACAAACTGCTACCCAAGGGGCAGCAATTAATTAATTTCTGGACTTTTGGGAAATTGGTGGACAGACATGACAAGCAGCAGCAATCAAATCAAACAAGCAAGTTGCAGTTGCAGGAACACATTGAATAAAGTGCTCAGCCTGAGCGTAGGTAACCTTGTAGGAGAAGAGTTGACGTTGATTTCTCATAGGGGCCGCAGCATGCTATGCCTGTTGTATGGTGACTAAACAAAATCGCACAAATTTTACATGCATTGCATTTTATTTGTATCTCGATTTTCAAAATTGCTAGTGTATTTTTCTTCCCTGTAATACATTTATTGCACTATAATTCGTTCACTTACAAATTATTACATAAAATACATAAAATAAAAATATACAAGTACATGCAATGGTATATGGATTGGGCGTGGGTTGATTAATGACTTTTGTAAGTTGATGTATTTCGGAAGATGTGTGGCAAAGCTGGATAACATCAACAACGTTCCTCAGGATTGCACATCTCTTGTCTTTCTTTCTGGAGCAGGCGATCCAGCTCATTCAACTTTGACTCTTCGGCCTGTAAAGATGCCTTGTATGCACTTTGTTTGACTTGCATGCTATAACGCCATGGTGGTTTAACTGGAAAGTCAATTCCCTGGGGTAAAAGGACTACATCCGCCCCACTTTGTCCTTGAGGTCTTTTCTTATAAATGCAGTTGTTTGTCTGCATTGGGCCTTTACGGGATCGAAACTGTGCTCTATATTCTGAAAATAGTGGTCCTCCAGCAGGCGGGTTTGGGCGGAGGAATTTGTTCTCTACAATACGAATTAGTCTCTATTTATAAAATGTTTGGAGACTGGATGTAAATTTTTTGATAAAATAAAGCAAATTTCTTTTTTACTGGGTCGTTTTTGCGTACTATTCCCAAATCGACATGGATTATTGCAATCGATGTTATTTCCGGCCTCTGGTAGCGCTTCTGTAGAGATGGAACTGATATACTCGTATATGCGACAACGACGACATAATCCGCATTTGCAGTGGATAAAGCGGCACCTTCTACATTCAGGCATTCCCGGGCAGTCTTCAGGACTAGATGTTGTTATTGAACAACAAAAACGTCTGGGTTTTGGATCTGCACATTTGATGACTGTTGCATGATTACAGCCACGTGTGACACCATCGCAGCACTGCTTTATACAATGCGACATTGTGTAGTACAAGAAAAGGTTTACAATTGGGATGAGATTCTGCAGTTAGCAAATATGTGACAAAATAGGTAAAAATTGATTTTATGATACGCATAGACATCTCAATGAACAAGAATTCGGAAATATATCCAATCAAATGATTTACTGTAAACAAAAGGTAATGTAGAACGCCACGGCAATATTTGAGATTTTAACGATTAATATTCTAAAATATTAATATAATAATCAAAAAATAATTTCTTGCACTAAATTGTTTGATAACTATGTATTTGCACATTCAAAACAATAGCATTAATAAAATTGTATACAGCGACTTTATGAAAACAGATCACTAGACAAATTCTCTATTACAAATTTCTTGAACTCAGTAAACTCCTTATCATCTGTAAATGAGTTCATCAATGCTCTTGGGTCCTTGGACGAATCCAAACTTCGTATTTTATCTCGCAAATGCTGGCTTTTCATTAGATCAACAATCCTACATCTTAGTGCTGCAAATTCAAGATGCATATATAAACTACCCATTCATTATTTTAGTATTCGTATATTTATAAAATACTTACGCCCTTGTGCCAATTTTTCTAGTCCTTCAGGTTTAATAGTATCCCCTGTAGGATACAAGTATTCTACCCTCCCCGGCAAGCGGTTAGTTAGAGAGCTTCCCGAACTATTTCGAGTTTCGCATTCTATATCCGATGGCAAAACGCAATTTGTTCCACCCTTATGAGCTTTGTAGCAAGAAACTGAACAACTGAAACATTATGTTGTAAATATTAGTATTATTAAATATTTTGCGCCTTAATTTCAATTTGTCGAATGAAACTTAAACTTACTACTTTAGTCTACATTGTGGACATTTGTATGAAGAATCGAGGTCTCCACATTCACAACAACATTTGTCATCTTGAATTTCTTCTGGTATAATATCAGAACGTGGGGTCCTTTGCTTATTGGTCTGATGCTGATTACGTCGTCCTCCATTAGAACGTTTACAGGACCCCCTTCTACCTCCAGCTCTCGGTCTGGAATTGTGGTATTGGTATTGCGGTTGAGTCTGGCGAAATCCTGCGGATGGGGTCTCCTCATTCGATATTGAATTTGGATAGTGATTATTAGGTGAAGCGAAGCCATTAAAAGATGTCTGATAGTTAGTCTTGTTGTGATGCCCCCTTCCCCCACGACCTCGTCCTCTCAATATATGAGGTGGTTTATGTGTATAAATCTCGATATTTACATAGTCAGCACTGTCAGCAGCACCCCTACCGTAATTATTGTTAAAAGTCTTGGCAGCAGTTGGACGCCGTTGCGGAGGAAGTCTATTACACGATAGTGGAATATGCTGCTTAGTCAGTGAATTGAATTGGTTCCAGTCAGGTTTCGGAAGACGACCTTCATGGCTTCCCATTCCTCCTAGCATCTTTGATTCCCTTAAAATATTCAAGAATTAGATTTCAAGTTTAATTAATTGGCCGTGGTACTAAATTTAGTCTGTTAACACAAGACAAATGAGGCTAATCAAAATCAGTCAACGTAAACATACAACAATGTTGAATGTGTATAACACATAAATATATAAATGTTTTTAAACAATAACATAAATTGTCTTACTTGTCCTTTTGTTGCAGAAATAAATAATTTTTGGTGGATCTGAGAGGTTTGGTTTTGTGCAATTTTTAATTTATTATTAATTTATATCAATGCAAATAATACGCACGTGTCGTGTCGGTGCAAGTGCAATAATGAGAATGTGGAGTTGGAGTGGAGAGAGATTTCTCGCTTTATAGATTTTTTACCCAACGCGTAATAATAAAGGGCGAAAAGATAAAGTTGGCTATGCTAAATTAAATGCATGAAATGACATTCAATAAATGCAAATTGTAAATCAATTGTTTAGTTGATAGCAAATTTTAACATATTTTTGTAATTTTCATATTGCTAAACAAACCAGAGCGCAGAGATAAAAATGAATGAAGCATTTGAGAGATTTTGGTTTGAATTGGAGGTGGAGGAAAAATATCGAACCAACGGAAAAACAAATGCATGTAGTTATGCCCACGCAGTAAAAAAAGATACAGAATTTATGATAGCTTCCAGTCGAAAATATTAATTTATTAATACGCAAGCAAAACTGTTTGTTTTCAATCTCCGACACCCACACAAATACGTCTTGATCAGGCGAAATTAATCCACTCGCACTTATTTGAATTTCGTTGTGTTAAAGATTTATTTGGTGTGCACAATATGGCGGAGGCTACCTTGCCAAACAATCAACTGACGCTTGTGAAATATGACAACCCCACTTTGGTTACGACTCATGACAAAAAGGCTCAAAAACGGCACCTTCAGGTATACTTGCCATGTATATATGTTCGTTTTTGTTCTTCACACATTTCTTGGTTCCGTAGTCAATGGGAGGTCGCCCAACCACTCCCGGTTTCCCTCAAGCTCCCAACATCCCTGGACTTACTGGGCCTGGAAATGTATGCCAGGATGCAGGAATGAGTAAGAAGGAAACGGAAGAGATCCTGAATGCTATTCTTCCACCCAAGGAATGGGAGGAGGACGGAAAACTGTGGAGGCAAATGGTATGACGTTATGAATTCTAAATTGTATTATGTATATACAAGGTCTAAAAGAAATATTTAACGTAATAGGTATCCAGCGTACCAGCCACTCGAGTGGATGTCATCAATCTCCAAGAACATTTGGATATGCGGTTGAAACAGCGTCAGGCACGGTATGGTTTGGTTGGTGCTCATTCAGTTGTATGTTGTTGTCTCTAATTTTGTTTCCTCACATTACTAAAATAGTGAAACAGGAATTTGTCCTATTCGTCGGGAATTGTATTCGCAATGTTTTGGTGAGAATTTCAATTTCAATAAATAAACCATCCCAGCAAACTATGCCTTCCTTTTTCTTATCATAGATGAGCTGATTCGTCAAGTAACAATCAATTGTGCAGAACGGGGTCTGCTGTTACTCCGCGTTCGGGATGAGATTCGAATGACGCTCGCAGCATATCAAGCCCTTTATGAAAGGTGAGTAAGCAAACATAAGTTGAGGTAAAAAAGTCAACACAAGTAAAGTTGACAGATTTTTATCTTTATGAAAGCTCCACGGCCTTTGGGATGCGAAAAGCGTTGATGGCAGAGTCAGGTAAACAGCAACTCATTCAAACTTCAATCGAATATGTATGTAAAGGAGAGACGATTCTGTTGCAGGAAAGGCTGAGCTTGAAATGAAAATCCAAGAAGTTATAGAGAGGAAAGAGAACCTAGAACGAGACACTCAAGAACTTCGGATAAAAATCGAGCAACTTGAAAGAAAGTACAATGAACAAAAAGATGCTGAGGAGAAAAAGCATGCCGAAGAAATTCAGTTTCTTAAGAGAGCAAATCAACAGTTGAAGGTTGTGTTTTGTTTAGATTTTTAATTATCATTATATTCTTAATAAGTCCTAAAATTATTTTATTCATTGCAGCAACAACTGGAAAGCATCATTGCACCAAAGAAAGGAGGATAATATTTTGCATTTACAACAAAATTAATTAATACTGATATTAGCATCAATTGCACATAGAATGTAGAAATGATTTTTAAAGAAGAAAATATTATTTTGATCTGCAAACTTTTATATCTGAACAATCATTTTATGGTGCGAGTAATAAATAGAACATTCGTCCATGTGCTTCACTGATAAACTGTCTTGCAAATCATTTATTTATCATTACTCATCTGGTTCAAGTAAGTCAAACAAATTAGGGTTTCCAGTCGCCGTACTTTGTAAGCAATCAAAGCTCGAGTCCAAATCTAGTTCCCTCGAAATCTTTGAAAGTGCTAATTTACTTTGTGATCTGTCAGTCCGTGCGTCAAACTTGACAATATTTATTCCAGTTAGTGAGCTGTTTATAATACTATCACGAAGGGTATTTGGGGATGCGTGTTGTTGTGAACTGCATTCAAACGGTATCATGTTGTTCGGAGTGGGTGACATTGAGCTTGAAACTGGATGACTTTCACCATCAGAATTGATACAAGACCGGAAATTTGACAATGGGCTTTTATATGGAGCTTCCGAGTCACTTTTACAACCTAGCATTATGCTGCAAAGTTCCAACCCATGCACTGCTTTTATTGCCACGGCATTCAAATCCGTCTCTTCAAGGTTGCTTTGTTGGCTACTTTCTCCAGTATTGTAGGAATGAGGGGAGTTGTCATTTTTTGGGTTAGGTTTCCCATCTATTGGATATACATATATCATAAAGAATATTACTTCAATAATATAATCAATCATGCAACCAACCATCCTCGTCAGAGTTTCCTGGTATTTCGTAAATGCTTTGTCCTAAAGTGATTCCTCTTGATCCATTCATATCAAATGAACCCGCTACCGGAAGTGGAACATCAATAGTGCTATCCTCTCTCCCTTCGAATTCAATCAATTTTTTGTTGCAAAATTTCATAATGATTGATGGTTGAATTGATGATGAGTCCAAAACTTCATGAAAACTGTTTTCAATATATTCGATTTCTAGTATTTCGTCATCATCTTGCAACTCGGTGTCATGAATTTGTATAGCAATGTTTTCAAAGTGACAACCATTTCCAGTTTCACATAGAATATCATCGTATCCACTATGCATCCAATGGGGATCATCCGGCTCGTCCTCAATTTCCTCGATATTGAAGTTATCTTCATTGTTGGAATCGGACGTATCACTGCTATCACTTCTTTCCAATATGTTACTCCCAAATAGTTCGATTGTTCCTGGCTGTATAAATTCTAAAAATCACAAATAAATCACAAATGAAATATTTTACTATTTCATAATTATATGTATAATTTAATGTTACATAATTACAAAGTACCTTTTCTGGCAGGCGTTTTACAAGTGAAATCTTTCACAAACTCTCCAGACGATTTTTGAAACCCCAACTTTATTAGGTTGGTCATTTTAAGTTTGACATCTGCCAAATATGTTAGAATGGAGAATCGATACTCCTGCATCATCATGGAGCTTTCGCCGCTTAATCTTTCTACAATAAGCTTGTGCAAATTTTCGCACAATTGAATCCCAGTAGGATCGACGATTTCATTCTTAATTCCATCCAAGTGATTGAGAGCAATTAACAAAATGTCTTTGGGGTGTTGGCACACTATTTATTAATTATGATTAATACTTGGGAATAAATAACATTTAGTATTGTCCGTACCTGTGTATTGATACCGCGTGGCGATTAAGGTGAGTTCAAATAGCTATGAACATAATGAAGAGAGTTGTCATCAATTATGTTTTCTTCTTGGTAAATAGCCCAATAAAGCAATATTTTTAAAACCTTATCCATGGAGTACGAATTGACCGTCATTATGCTGGAATGAACAATTCGATCCATTAGAGTCCTTATGTCCGCCATAGTCATCTCCAAGATTTGTAGTGAGCCTTTTATAAGATTTTGAACGACTACCGGATGACAAATGCAAATTGCCAAGTCGTTATAAACCCTTAATTGCAAATCCCGTTTCACCGCTTGAGACTTCATGCGATGAGCAATTATATAAAATACTTCTCCAGCTAAGTTTGTGTAAAATAACAGGTTCGCGTGTGGAATCATTTCAAATACAATTTTCACTAGGATTCAAAAACTTAAACACAATTTATGTATTAGCTAGTATAGGTATATTATATATATAGTATATATATATCTATATATATAGGCCGAAGGTTTGCAAGATTTCAGGCTAAATTGAATGACGCATTTTGTGATTTATGTATATTAAGCCAATAAATATGATTTAATCGATTGTCAATGTCTGAAACTTTATCCAATCATATTCACCAAACAAGCACAACACAAACTCAAAATTGCATTACGCTTACAATATGCAGTATATCGTTTCGACAATATTGATTCGGTTGAGAGTCTCAACTTGAGACCACGGAGCGACATGTGAGTGAGTGAGAGTATTGAGGTGAAAGCGATTACTGAAGCACTATTCTTAGGCGCACCATATTATGTTCGTCCCAATTCATTCGCCCAAAATCCTGTAGGTGAAAGCATTTCCTCGCAATTACTGTGGGTATGTAAATTGTACTGACATGTGGTAAGGTGGAACCAACTTCGCAGATTGCTACATACCTGTAGGAGTTAATTAGGAAAGGAACGAATGTGGTTGTCTTGTTTTGGCTTTGGCTACCCGGGTGACCCGTGATATGAATAAGAAGCTAATAATAGCCGCTGTAAACAAAAGTATGATAAGAAACAAACAGGTAACACAGGAGTAAGTCATTCTTCTCAACACAGCGCAAATCGTGTTTCAGTCTCATGCAATTTGTTACTCGTTCATCGAGTGTATTTATTTTAACAGTCGCACGCACACTTTTCCTTAGAGATATCCGGGATCTATCATCCTGTTCCTTCAAGTATGCACATATTATGTATATCGTATTATCATAATCACTGACCGACATTGCGACGTAGAAAATTAGAACGCGGATACCGCACTGCAGTCTAATCAAACCCCTTTCATCTGTCAGTGTCAGTTTTCACATGAATGCAATTTGTACAGTCAGGTTTGTGGAAATTTTTACTACTCCAATAATATACATACATATGTACAAATAATTACATGCTATGTTAATAATGAAAATATGCGATTGTACGGTTATTGGTGCAATTAGCAATTATGAAGTAAAATACATCCTTTGTTAATGTGCACGTACTTTATCCGTATAATCATTGCAGAATAACATCCAGCCATCTTATTCTCAGCAATCTCAAGCTAATATTCTAATTATCTTTTTCTTGTGGGCCGGATGGTGCTTCGCTTCACGAAGCAGACTAAAGTGTCACCACAGTTTTTGTGTTATTTGTTAAAAATGTATGTGTGAATAAATAGCTAATATTCTACCTTTCAGACATTACAAATAATTGCCAAGAAATCGGTAATATGGAAAGCAAAAGTAAGCAGAATGATGGCACTAAAGGACCCGGAGAAGAAACCAGTAATGGCTTCCAGTTTTTTACAATCTTCGTCAATCTACTGTGGTATTTGCTTTACCTAACGGTCGTGTGCATGAGTAATTACTACTACAGATACATTAAAAATTATATCCTTGACTTCACATCAATGTAACAATTAAAATTGTTACAAAAATTGCCTTCCAGTCACGTTCAGTGCCACATCAACTGGAAATTATTACCTTACTAAAGTCCTTCGTTATCTTTTCATTGATGCACCTTTCACCGGTTATGGGAATCAAATAACATCTTTCCGGAAGAGCTCAAATATTGATGATTTCTGGGCGGTACTAGTCATGCACGCACGATATTTAGCACATAATGCTTACTTTTTACACGTCTTTGGGTGGTTTTTGTACATAGTTTTTGGAGAAAGTGATTGTTCCAAACTTTTACCAAACTTTGCACAAGTTTCAAATACCGTTGTTTGACGATGCCATTGTCGATTCGAGAACAGGTCTAGAGCATGAAAACCGCCTCATTGGAAGGGCACGATTACGACAGGTGGTTGATAATAGCAAATCTCAGTACCGCAGTATCTATTCTCAGATTATTTAAATGTGTGTATCCACAATTTTTCATCATAATAGCTTCGCGTTGTGCAAGACATATGTCCGATATCCTCGGTGACGCAATTGCTTTCCAGAATCTGTTATCCGAAATACACATTAGACCATGAGGACATGAGAAGTTTTAATATTGAGAATGTTCAAGGGTTCGTTTTGTTTAATACAAATACATATGTGTATATATACTTATAACTAAACTTGTGACTAAAGTAATTCATTCTGTTTAATTCACAGTGGTAATTATTCCACGGAATCCAAGTTGCAAGGTGGAAAGTACTGGGGGTTATTAGATGTGGAATACAGTGGAGCTGGTTACACTGTTTTATTATCCGACAATAAAACAATTTCCCAAACTATTCTAGCACAACTCAAAAATCAGTTATGGATTACACGAGCTACCCGAGTAGTTTTCTTGGAATTTTCATTGTTCAATCCGAATATCAATGTCTTCTCGTCTGTGAGGTCTTAACAAAATACGAAGAAATGTAATAATATGAAAAATGTTAACTTATAAATTGTTTATCCATGCAGACTAGCGTGGGAGATTCCTGCGACTGGGGGTATAGGTTGGCTTACGTTTATGGATTCGGACAATAATTAATATAGGTACGCCAATTTGTTTTCCACAGGCGTGACCACTTCCTGGGATATTGAAACAGCAAAGTTGACTTTGTATTCAACCTTTTTTGAAAAAATGATCTTCATCTTTGAAATATCATTTATTTGCTTCACTGTATATTTTCTCATTGAAGAAGGGATTACATTTGTTGTTGTGGGGGTCAGGGAGTATTTCACGCGTGCTTGGACCTATATTACATTCATGATATTTGTTGTAAGTAACAAAACCTAGTACTTTTTCATTAATAATGAAGATGTGCATTTTTGTATGAAATCTTTGTAGCTTTCCGGCTTATGCATTGCATGCAGTTTTCACCGCTATTTTACTCTTAATTCTATCGTGTCGGAGTTAGCAATAACAGAAAATCGGTTCATTGATGTTCATCATTTAGTGCAATGGGAAACATTATATAAATACTCTTCTGCCCTTTTGGTATTATTGGTTTGGATCAAGCTCTTCAAATACTTGGTGTTTAATCGTAGCATATCACTTATCGAGGAAACCCTGAGCAAAGTGAGATTAAATGACTTCATCAAATTGCTCCTATTTACTTGATATGTGTATATATTCCAGTCATTTTAAATTTAAACTAACATTTCAACATTTAACCACCGTTTTTAGTGTGCCAAAAATATCGGAGGATTCTCTGTCATTTTTCTCATCATTTTATTTGGATTTGCGCAGTTTGGTCACATAGTATTTGGACAAAGGGTAGGTACATACAGAGTTGATCTACTAGCAATGAGTCTTATAATTACAAAAGAGTTACATTTTTCCAGGTTTTGGCTTTCAGAACGTTTTTCTTTTCAGTGTTTACTTTGTGGAGATTCATTTTGGGGTATTTTGATCACTTTATTCGAAAGCAATAATAATAATTACGAAACAAATATAACAGGTTAGTATATTATATTTACAGACAATATGAATACTCACAGGTAACAAACGCCAATCGCTTTTTGGGACCCATATTCTTCTTGACTTTTATGCTTTTTGTATGGACGATTCTAGTCAACATGTTTCTTGGTATCAAATTCCTATAATTTTTTAAATTCGGTATAGTTTAAATGAATGGAGTCATATCATTCCAGCTATAATTAATGATAGTTATCGCTGCGCATTAAAAGAGAAAACTAGTGCAAAGGGAAATGTCAACATAACAAAGGACTGTGTTATGTCATGCATCTCTTGTGCTTACTGTAGAAATACGAAAAGAGAAATCAAGAATGCAGGTGCTTTTCAAAATATGAAGGATATTTACATTGATCCATCTGAAATCAGACATCATTTGAGATCGTAAGAATCCAACTCACGGCTTTTAGATTAATTATGATTGATGATTGAATTTACGAATTATTTCTACAGAATGCATTTTTCTAACATGGATATTGAAATGTTTATGGAAAGATTTAATATTGCTGAGAATGATGCATTAGATGGAAATGAAGCTCACAAATTACTGACGGATATCATAAATAATACTTATATAGCAAAAACAGAATTATTTGAGGAAATAAGAAAGCGACATCCGGATGAAAATCCACTTCCTCCTGTAACAAATGTTGAGAAAGCCAAATTGCTGGAGAAAGCTCAAATGGAAATGTACGAATAAAATATCTTATAAGATTATTAGTAGGAGGACTAGGTTTAAAGAAATTTGTTCTAAACAGCTTCTAAATTTTCAGGCTGACGAATCGGATGGGTGTGATTGAATCAGCAGTGGTGGAACTTGTGCCAAAAATCGAAAAATGTTTAACAAGAATCGAGTTGCAGATTGAAGGTGAAAAGAACGCAATGGAGAACAATGAAGCTCCAAAAAGACGTTCATTGGGAAGTGGATCTTCTCGCCGATAAATTTCGAAATACATTTGGAAGACTGAGATAAACAAAATATATTCGAATAAAAACGTTACTCTTGTGCAGCTAAGGGAAACTATTGTAATCGGTTTTCATAAAACCGAAAATAATAAACTTTGAAACCGTGTATATGTAGCCGGAAAAAATTATTAAATATAAATTTTGTGAAAACAAATTAGTAAAGTTTGATTATTTGATAACAAGGTACAAATAAAATATTAATTTTGTATAAAAGAGATCAGCAGGATGACCACGATATTGGAAGAAATTAATTTCCTCCAAGAAAAAAATCCATCAAATCAGTCAATATCTGATGAAGTTGAGGAGCCCAATTCCAATCCCCAATTTCAACTTCAACCCCAACTACCCCCCATTTCAATTAACGAACCCCAACAAAATGCTTCAATAGTGTATCATCCTGCATTTCCAATTTCGGACAAACCGCAGCATTCAACGACTAAAAAGTTTTCCTGTATAGGTATGTAAGTGACCCATGATTAGGGAAATATGACAAAACTAATTTATTGCCATTATAAAAGGTTGTTTCGGTACAAAACAATTGATTTTAAAATCTTCCCAAAGTCGAGAAGCTTATATTCGTACCACACTGATCGAGTTAGTTATTTATATCGTGTATCTCATTGTATTCTGCTTTGGTAAGTTGTAACTGTAAATGTTATTACAATGAACAAGTGGTAGGTTGGTCTTGTGGTTAAAAGATAACTTCATTTTTCAGTTATATTCGGATCAGTTTCAACAACAGCATATTACTACACTAAAGTGCTTTCCGATCTCTTTCTGGACACCCCATTTAATGATGGGACTAAAACTACATTTCGTTCATCCTCCAATCTCAAAGATTTCTGGAAGGTACTGGTATTATCTATATACTGACTGAGCTATATATAGTTATAATCTTGTGATTTAAAAGTTTACAGAAACTGCAATGTTGAATGGTTTGTACTGGGAACAATGGTACGATGATCCTGAAATTCACAAACCAGTGCACCCGGTGGATGAAGGTATTTTATACGAAAACCGAATTATAGGATTACCAAGATTGAGACAGGTGAAGACAGAGGAGGAAACTTATCATTTCGGAGATTCTCATATTAATATAGGTACCTATATAATATGGTTCCATTTCTTTAGATTCGTGTAAAACACATGAATTGTTCTGTGGATCACTTGGTGAGATCCGCAAATGGAAAGTGCTATCCGCAGTATGAGAGTAAGTATGAGGACAAAGGGCCATACCACTCTGACTTGAAGGGATCAGCGTATGTCATCTCAATCAAAACGTAATGTGCTTTTCTGCAATTTATTAATACTATAGGTGGACATACCACACTGAGAAGTTCTTGAAAAGCAACTCTTACTGGGGAAAATTGGGTAAGTCTATTACTTTATTTGCAATAAGTGTAATAGTTTTGTATTTGTAGCAACGTACAGCGGAGCAGGGGCGTATCAACTCCTTGATGATAAGCAGGCTCCCACAATACAAATCATTCAAGATTTAAAACATAATTTATGGCTAAAAAGATCAACAAGAGTCGTTTTCTTGGAGTTTACCGTACGTACACAATTCTGTTAATAATTAAATAAGTTGTAGCTAATTTTGTAATTAATTTGCAGGTTTACAATTCTAACCTAAACATGTTTTGTGTGGTAAAGTATGATCTCAATATATCCCTAGCGTTGTGTTGTTTGGTAAAATGGTAATTTACAAATTCACAATTGCATAGGCTTGCGTGGGAATTTTCTGTAGCTGGAGGACTTGTAACTTCTTGGAGCATTCGTGCCGTGCGATTATTCAATTACATTAGCACCTTCGATTTTGTTATTTTTGGATTCGAAATATGCTTTATGATATTTACCCTGTACTATACTCTACAAGAATTAATTGAGATGTTCATGCTTGGATTTCTTGAATATCTGCGGGATCCTTGGTCCTACTTGGATATCCTTATATTAAGTGTGAGCGAGTTTTCATATTCTGATTTACATAAATACATATGAATATTAATTGAGTGTTGTGTAATTTAACCTTCAGCTCTCGTATTGCTGCATTGGATTCAGTATTTATCGGTACGTTCTGGTGAAGGATACTATCTACCCACTCATAAAACAAAAGAGAACCTTTGCCGATTTTGACTTTCTCGCATTTTGGGAGTTGCAATTTTGGAACACTGCTGGTAATTTATTTATATTGTGCTATTATTACATCGTATAATTGATATTTCGGTTCTGTTTTTTTTTGCAGCAATTTGTTTGATATTCGCTTGGATCAAAATTTTTAAATACATCTCCTTCAATGCAACAATGTCACAACTGTCGATTACTTTATCAAGAGTAATATGCTTTACATTATTTAATGTATAGGAATTGTAAACTATATGTGTTTGCTTTATAGTGTGCCAAACACATTGCGGGGTTCTCCATCTTATTTTGCATAGTCTTTATCGCATTTGCTCAACTTGGATACCTGTTATTCGGGTCTCAAGTAAGTTACATGAATGAAACTTTTTTCATGCTTTAGTATGATGATTTCTTTATATAGGTTGAAGGCTTCAACACCGTTTATAACTCAATTTTTACTCTATCAAGACTTATACTGGGAGATTTTAACTTTGTTGCAATCGAAACTGCAAACAGAGTGTTGGGACCCATTTATTTCCTTGCTTACGTATTCTTTGTTTTCTTCGTCTTGCTAAACATGTTCTTGGGTAAAATATTATTGGTAGAGGAGTTGTAATTTGCACACATATTTTAAGTTATTTTTGTGCATATAGCAATCATAAACGATACATATAGCAAAGTTCAGGAAGAAATTCAATCAAAAAGAAGTGAATTTCAATTGTCGGACTACATCAAACAAAAGCTTAGATGCATTGGAACTGCCGTAACCAGAAATACGCTGGTGGGTGGTAAGCCAGTGATGATGGAAGATAGTGCCAGTGATGGTAAAATAACTCCTGATGAGTTGAAACATCATCTCATTCAGTAAGCTTGGTACAGTGCAAGTTGAAAATTATGAATTTATCTGAACTAATTCTTGTGAATAGAGCCAAGTTTTCAGAAACGGAAGTGGACTTGTTCCTGGAACGGTACGAGCTTACTGAAGACCATGCTTTGGATCACGAAGAAACTGAACGATTAATTACACGGCTGGAAGGAGGAACACATTTTGGTGATCGCAACGCAAAGAAGGACTCAGTTAGGGGATCAATACGGAAACGATCTTTCCCAACGGAATTGCCAATTAATGAAATTGAACAGTACAGTTTAATTTATCAAAAATACGAGGTTCATATTACTATATTTATGACATTTTTCCATTTTTCAGACTTGATGAAAGAATCGCAACAATGGAGGTGACAATTTATTATTTTTATATACAAGTATTTATACTCACTCAAAAACACGAGATTAATTCTCCCAATTTTTTTGAGTGAGTTTACATTACTTGTAAATAATAAGTAAATAATATTATTATTTAATAGTAATAATAATTATATTATTGCAGGGATCCCTCTCTGGAGTATTGGCAAAAATGAATTTGATAATATCCAAAATATCGCAAACTGATGAGATTTTATAGTTAATAAAAAGTAAAGTCTTACGATAATGTGTATGAGGAAGTGATGTGATTTGGAATACATTTTTTGGCAAAATTGTCAACTTATGAATGGAAATATCTCGATGAAGTCTAATACCACACAACACGAACCTAAACTTAACCATGGCCCTTAACTATAACTCTGATGTATCACCACCAACTGCTGAAGCCGTAATGTTAAGAAAAAATTGATATTGCAAATCCAATCCTAAATAGCAGTCAGACATTAGGTACAAATGGTAGATAACACGACCTGAAAGGAAAATAGCGGTATAATATTTGTATATACGTCATTGTTGTTTTGCAGAAATTTTGCACACACCTTCCCGTTCGGGAGTCCTTATAGCTAATTGTTGTTTGGAATTTCTTTTAATTCCACCAGCTCGTTTTAAGGCCACAACTTCTTTCTTTTCCGCGTCCCCAAGTACTAAAAACCATCCTTCGTCCTTTGGCTGTGAAGTTATTATAATAATAAATATGATTATAATAATGAATGAACAAGTAACGAGAGTATAAAATTACCTTTGGAAACTTTGGGGCCACCGCTTTCATATCTTTAGGAAACTTATTTTCTCGTGTCAGAGAAATTATTATAGTCATATCTTTTCCATTGGGAAGGTCCGTCCATTCATTATTATGGTTTAAGGGAATGGGAACATGAACATCATCATAATGGGCCATCGCTGAGATGTTGATTATGGGAAGTTCGTCTAGCACCTTGCAAATCTAGAAATATACAAATCTTGCAATGAATAAACTTCCTTATCAACTTCAATATAAATCATTCTAAGCTTCAACTATACTCCGTGATTTGTTCATGATTTGTTGATCACTTGCTGGTTTCAAACATCCATACTTTTTCATCATGTTGTCAACATCTTTGAAGTATGGATGGGGGTCAGAGCATGGCTCCAACATTTCGAAGAGAACTTTGTCGCATATCACTTTTCAATTATTAAAAATGGCATTAGCAGCCAAAAGAGCCGAGATAACCAAAGCAACCAATTATTATAAAATTCAGAAGGTTTTCAGAAATAATTATAAAATATTGTCGTGATGTTGTCAAGAAAGTGAGAGAAAGTATGGATATCTTCCAATTATGTTGGGGTCACGGTAACGACAAGTGATCAACAAATCACTAACAAATCACGGAGTCTAGTTAAAGCTTAACCATTTCTATTTTAAACGGATCCATGGTTGGCAAGAGACACTTTTCAAGCATAGCATGATTATTCTTTGTCTTCAATTGTAATAAGGGCAAAGTGTCCACATGAAATTGGTGTATAATAGCAGACGCATCTTCTTCTTCAACAAATGGTAAGCAAAGGAAATCATCATCCTAAAGTAAACCAGGGCGAGGTAAGCGTCAACAATTCACAATTGAAAATAAATATATGACATACATTAATCCAACGAGCTTGAACAATCATTTGAATCAAATTAATACAAGAAAGTGTAGGGGCCAACCAGCCAATTTCTGCACACGAGTCGATCATTGCCTAAAATTCAGAAAGTTGCATTGTAAAAAGTATCTTAATATCTACAAAAAGAATTGTGAATTACTTGTAATATCCGAATGGACTGGTCCAAGACGGACTTCAAGTCAGTATAATAATCTGAAGAAGGTAACTGTAGCCGTGAAAGGTGGCACTGCAGTAATAGATGAGCTTTCGTATGCGGAGAACTGTACGTTCCACCTGTAACTTCGATCGGACATTCCTTTGCCAGCTCTTCGTTTAGTATCTCTTCATTGTGTCGAACGGGAAGCTGGGCATATTCATGAGCTTCGGTTAGAACTACCATTAATTCTTTGTAGGAAAATGTAGAACGAAGGCTATCCTTAAATAGCAGCATCGTTTCATTTGACAAATAATAATACGATGATATCCGTCCAAAAGAAGTTGGTTCCACAGTACGGAGGTCCTGTAATAATAATGAAATAAAATTATCGAATGAATTTGTATTAAAATTTTCTTAACCCACATCGTGAACAAAAATGCAGGATGCTGATTCTAACACTCTGAAAGCATCTGCCACCACTTTTGAAAGAAACATATTCACAGCATTAGGTTCACAGTCATCCAATTTGTAATATGAAGGATTTTGCACAAGTCTTCGGAAAAAGTAAGTATATGTCAAGTAGTCAAGAGCCTCTTGAGTACTAGATATGGTTCCTGCCACAATTTCTGCGTTGAGATAACATTAGTATTAATAAGTATTCATTTGGAGCTAAACCATGCAATCGCATTCTCAATGCGATTATTATCATTACCTGCATTGAGGTGGTCGGGCATGACATCCAATAAAGAACTTTCAACGGGAAATGGCTCATACAAAAACTTCTTATAAAAACTTTTCTTCTGATCGTGAACAAACACCATTGCAATACCGCTTGTGTCGAATTGCGGTCTTCCCTAAATAGTCCACCAATGGAAAGTATGTTTATTAAATAATTTGCAGATACTCATTCAATAAACTTTTGAATCATAATTTAAATTCTTACGGCTCTTCCCATCATTTGCAATACATCAGTTATTGGCATATCCACATAACGGTGAGACTTCCCGTCGTAATACTCGGTTCCCTAAAACATGTCAAGTAATTCGTATTCGTATGAGTATGAAAAGTACCAGTACAAAAAATAATTAGGGACAGACAGGAAGTAGCTTAACCAGCACCAGTATTATATCTTTCGCTGATTACTTATTTTGATTATCTCCGAATAAGTTACCTTTATAACTACAAGATGTGCAGGAAAATTCACTCCCCATGCTAGAGTTGCAGTGGCCACTAATACCTAAATAAAAATGGCAAATCTATAGTGCTCAATCTTAAACTTATATATTTTTATATACTGTATGTAGTAATATAAGGAATACTTGTATTTTTTGATTAACAAATAATTCTTCGACAACTTTTCGATCTTGGTCTTGTAACCCAGCGTCTGAAAAAATATAGATATGTACATATGTAAACAGTATAATATTTTATGTGAACATCTCCACGAATAAAGAGTATTAATACTTACGGTGAATTCCAATTCCAAATGAAAGAGTCAATTTCAAATTAGGTTCCTTAATTCTAGAAATTACATGGTCCATTTGTGTTTCATCTAAATGAAGCCATTGTTTAGGATTGCCCTCTCCAGCAAGATACGCAATCAAATCCAAAGCCGTAAGTCTGGTCTGTCGACGGGAAGATACAAAAACAAGAACGGGTTTGGAAGGTGAATGTTCGCGAATTGCCTATAGAAAAGTCAGTTTTACTAACAAAACATTACATGGGAATAAATTAGTTGATTTATTCAACCTACTTGATAAGTTGGCTTGTTCATTGTAGCCATCCTAAATAACAAAAATTGAAACATCATTTGTACTGACTGACCTATGGGTGATAAAAGCAACAATATGCTAGTATGCATATAAGTGAATAGTACCACGTACCTGGGACAATAATGTTTTCCATGAAATCCTTTAACGTGAAACAAAAATCGTCCATAATTTAATAAATACAACAATAAATAGTATTCACTAGCCTTGAACGTGAACTTCAATTGGGACAGGCCTCACAGATGGTCGGAAATTATAAAGTCCCATTTTGCCTTTAATGCCCAGCCAATCGGCAAGATCTGAAAATCAAGGAAAGACATTAAAAATTATAAAAGTTTACGTTGTATTTGAGGATTAATAAAGGACTTTATTTGCCAATATACCTCTGGCATTGGCTGAAATAAAAAAATTAAAATATGATCATTGTAAATCATTCGAATGTTAAGTGTAAATAGTATGTGGGTCTTACCTAGGGCCGTTGAAAGCCCAACAATCCTTAAATTTCTTTGGGTGTGTTGACTAATATAATTCGTTCTTGATACTAAAAAAACAATAGAAATAATTATTAATTCATTCATTTGTGCATTGATTCATTCGTTGGCTGGAGTTGGGAAAAGGCCGTTTGATCTAATCCTTAGTAAAAAAAACTTCTTACCAATAACTTCGAGTACCTAATAAAATATATAATAATCTTATGAAAGTCATTATCATTAAATAATCTGAATCGTCTGTTCTTACCGGACCACGATCTTCGCCCAGCAAATGAATTTCATCAATGATTATTAAACTTACAGCCTGAAAATCAATTGCACATTTTGGATTAATCCCAATGTAGTTAATTAATGCATTTATGTATAATATTTCAATATTTGTATTCTTATGTATGTGTATTATTATGTGGTTGGGTGATCGCCGCTTGAAGGAAATCAAACACCAGTCTTGAAGGCCTGTACACTAGTGGATATTGCAATACAGTGCAACGTTACCTGAACATAGCTCCTAGTTTGCCAGCTACGACTGACACCATCCCATTTCTCTGGTGTGGTCACAATTACATCCGATTCCATGATTGCCCTCATATCAGGAGTTACATCTCCCGTTAATTCAACGACTTTTCGTCCTAAACGTCCTTGTAGTCTTTCCCTCCAATCAATAACTCGCTCTCTCACCAACGCTTTCAGAGGCGCAATGTAAACGACCTAAAATAATATACAAGTTAAATAATCAATCGAAACAGAGAAGCTATTTTTTAAAACTAACTTTAGATTTTGGATAGACTTTGAAAGTCCTGAACATTGCCATCTCAGCCGCGATTGTTTTGCCCGAACCCGTTGGCGCCTGTGTAATACCGAAATGATGTTTGAGGTTTGGATTTACCAGTTATTTGCATTGTTTTAATAACTTACGCCAACTAAGCAATTCGAATCGGTGTGAAACAAACAATGGAAAATTTGGGTTTGAATAGGGTTGAAGTAAGAAAACTTGTCCGAGTATAACAACTCAAACTGTAGATCTTTCAGAGCTGAGACAGGCAAAGGGTCTAGATCCAATAAGTCAGTATTTGGGGGATGTTCTTCAGGTAGAATCAAATGTCGAAAAGATACAGGCACCACGTTATCACATGCTAGCCATCGATCCGAAATTACTCGGATATAGTATTGTGTTGGTAAGGGTTCTGTAACTGGTATCGTAAATACCAGCTCCTGAATTTCTTTCCTTAAAACCTACACATTCAACACCAAATATTAACTTCCTCATCTCAACATTAAGTCCTGCTTTTCACATATAATAACAATGAGTTCTTAATTTGCATACCTGCTTTTTGGAAATCAAAAAATACTCGTGATGCAAGATGCAATTCTATAATAAATTAAATTATTGTATTACCTTCTTCATTATAAGCTAACTTTTACATTCTCTGCTTCTCGAAATTGTTTTATATCAATAATGACACTATGTTGAAGATTAATGGAAAATAACAAACCTCGTCAGGATTTTCAACCCAAATCCAAAAGCTTTCGGAAACGTTCCCGTGAAATCTAAAACAACGAATGACAATGAACAACAATGAATTTAACTGACTTGCGCATATAACATGCCTGACAAATACCTATCATTCCACTTGAAAGAAGGTTCGATGAACAATTTTATTCTGAGCACACTGCGAGTAATCCTAAGCACAAAATTATTCATAAAATTATCAGATATAATCATAAATATAATTTTGTACGTACGGCTGTATGGTAAATTCAATATTGAGGGAAGGGAATTCTTCAGCACACCGTTTTACTGTTGCTCCCATTTTCGGATGAACTATGAAATACGCGTTAGATAGTAATTGATAATAGAATCAATAGGCACTTACAAATTAATGCCCCAATATCATTGGAGGAAGTTTCTCTGAGTACATCCAAACTGAGCTTCTTTTTCTCGAGCTTTTCTAAAATTTCATAACTCAAAAATTTGTGTTGTCGTAGAGGATGGGAATCATTCCACAGCTGCTGATCTATCATTTTACTAAAGTCTAAGAGTCTTGCAGCGAGTAAAGGATTGTTTTTCCTTAAAACCATTTCGAAGAATGCTCGACATATTCTAACCGCATTCTGGAATGAGTAAACTACAAATCAGCATCATAAAAGAATAATAAACGATTGCCTAAGTATTACTTGGATTATATACTGTGTATCCGACATCAGGGAAAAACTCTTCAAAGATCCTTTGGAAATGTACGTCTGGATAAGTATGTTAACTGAAATATGTACATTTTGATTATAACAACTCTGTTTGTGACATACAAGACAAGGCAAGAGACATCACAATTTCTAACCTTTTCCATGAATATTTTCAGCTCCTCCCCACACTTTTAGATAACAGTACTCATGAACTAGCTCATCCAATTCATCAAGTTCGTCATCTCGAACTTTAATTTGTTCAAATTCACTAGATTTAGAAATCATCATCAATATTTGGTCGTGACTCATTATAACAGACATGGTTTCGTTGAATGTTTCTATTGTGTCATATTTAATATAAAAATGACTGGCTGTTCTTCCAAGGTCTATATACACGACAATACGTTATTAGTCATGTTTATTAATCGATTCAATACAAAGGTATGTGATTAACTAACCGGTAGAATGCAAGTACTCTGTTCGATCTCCCAATCTTATCATCTGAGCCTTTTCTAAATTCTTTGCCGCCTCCAAAATAAGCTCTTTTCTTCTAATAGTCAACAATGGATCATCCTAAAAAACACGGAAAATGAGTATAATGAAAATCGAATTTCTCATTTCGCTTCATGTTTATATATATATATAAATATACATTTGCTTCTAAATACTGGAGTCCATACAACTGAGGATTTCTTCTCATTCGGACATACCTACAAAAATAAATCCAACACCCTTAGTGAACTTTCCAAGTTCAGGAAGCCATAATCAATAGCATTGCATTTTTTTATTGTTTGTACAATATTATTGTTGTATTACTTACAAATATGTGTAAGTGAGCCATTCTGTGGCTTCGTCAATATTTGCAACGGAGCCCAGTGCGATCTACAAACGATAAGACAGTAAGCAAAAATTTCCAGTTCACATGCACGACACAGAAAAATTGTACCTCTGCATTTAGGTTATCAGCAAGAAATTTGATAAAGCTACTCTCAATAGGATATTGATTCGTTAGCAAAGACAAGTAGTGGGCCAATTTGTCATGAGTGGTAATGATAGTGCCATCCCCTTCAGTATCAAATTGTGGTCGTCCAGCTCGTCTAGGATCACGTCCCTCAGTATTATTAAAACCGCTCAGTCGCTCATAAAGTGTGCTCTTTACCCAAAAATTTGAAGAACGTCCAGAATTCCAAGGTCCACAAAATTGCCTTGTTTAGCATCGTATATTTCGGTTCCCTGATTCAAAAAGCATATCACGATTTGTGCAAAGTTATCAAAATCTACTTTAATACACTCAATAATAATAATATACCTTAATGATCACAGCGTGGGCAGGAAGGTTGACTCCCCATGCTAAGCTGCAATGGGATATAATTAGTGTAATTGTATAAATGGATTATTACGCTTTACTCACGTAGCTGTACAAACCAGTACGCGTACTAAGCCATCACTAAATAATTTTTCAATTAATGATCTGAAATAATTTGAAATAGGATTTAGAATAAAGTCATGAATATTTCAGGTAAAAATTAAAATATCTTACCTATCACTTCGGAGGAGTCCTGCATGATGTACGGCAAAGCCGTTAGCAAATAATTCTGCCAATTTTTTGTTACGAGACCTTTCCAATGACTTCAGAGCTCTCCCATAATCACTAGACGTTTCATCCCCGGGTTTGACACGGAAGTACTCTATCTGACCATACCTACTGGCTTGTTCAATCAAATTCTCAGCAGTTTTCACAGTAGCATTTCTTGCTGCCCCATACATGAATAATAAATAGAAAGCATTACATTTAAAAAGCGAATCATATCAATACACTTTATGTTTGTTAATACATTTGTGATGTATAATTTACAATGATGATGTACAATTTGTGATGTACTTACCATGTACAAACACCATGACCTGCAAAAACCTCGAATAGATTAAAAATTGCGTTTGGGGTTGCAGAGAAGGGAGGAAGCATACCTGATGTTTCTTTGCCACTTTTTCAAACACTTTGTCGTAGCAGCACACATCCATTTGTCTTTGTTGTTCCAGAATGCTCAAAGATTTAACCCCAATAAAAGTTTGTCCCAGTGGTACCGGGCGAAAACGATGATCAAAGTAAAATAATCCTACTCGCAAGCTAACTCTCAAAAACCTTGCGACGTCAACCTATAAATTATTAACCGATATTAAAATTAATAATATTGTATAGGTATATTTAATAAGATTATGAGTCCAGGGGTAATGCAATGTTAGCATTACAATTACTTACATAATTAGGCAATGTGGCCGATAATCCAACTATTCGTATCATACGCTGCGACGACTCCACCTACAATAGACAATATTTAGAATTAATATAATTCTATGACTAGAATACTACTACTTCCAAAAGCTACTTTCAATGACTAATGAATCTGCATTATACCTGTCTTAATGTACGTGCAACGAGAGATTCGATTACAGGCCCTCGATCTCCATGCAGGAGATGAACTTCGTCAATGATGAGTAACTTTACTATTTGCGTCAAAGCTATATCGCCCGTAGACTTTCTTGTAACGACATCCCACTAAAAGTTTTAAACTATACTATTAGTTTTACACCCAAATATCCAGTATTAGTCCCAATTATTTTACTTTTATTATAGTAATAATAGCAAACATACCTTCTCTGGAGTTGTAACCAGCATTTGTGTTTGGGTGATTTCTGCCTTTGTCAATTGCATATCTCCTGTCAATTCTCTAACTTGCACACCAAGTGGAGCCAACCGTTTTGAGAAATTGGCAGTCATTTCAGCAGCTAAAAAATATTATTTTTAATTGGTAGCACAATAATTCTAGTTTTTTTTTAAAAATTGGACAACTAACCTAAGGCTTTCATTGGAGCAACATATACTATCTGAAATTTAAAAACAATTTCTCAAAAGATTTCAATAACCCATAAATAATCTGATATAGTATCCAGCTGACCTTGAACTGGTCCTTTCTAATACACCCATCCTCGATATGGTTTTTAATACAATGAAGGACAGAAAGTAAGGCAATGTTGGTTTTACCGGCTCCCGTTGGAGCACAAATGAGCAAGTTTTCGTTTGTTCTGTGCGAATGAAATATATAAAAGGTGCGTGAATTCTTTATGTGCAATATTCTCGTTGCAGAGCATTGGCTTGAAGTAAACCAATTCACAATACCCTTACCTATAAGCAGTTTCAAAGACAATGGACTGGATCCGATTGAGGCACTTCATTCCATGGAATACCTTCTGGGCAAGGCCGTCTAAACTAGAAATCTGTATCAAGGGTTTCTGTGCAATATATTCTGGCAATACCGCTTTTACGGCGGGTATTGAAACTTCTTCGCATTCCTGTTTGTCTTTCCTGGAGGCATTTTCAGGAAGGACCATTTTAACTCCTAAAAAGAACCCAGATTTGCAACCAGTCAGTGCCATACATATACATACATATATTAACCTGTACAATAGTATTATAGCACAGTTGCACTAACCTGAAATAAACCCAGCAGTTTGCTTTGCTGCAGCATAGCTGTCAAAGACGTTAGGTAAATCTCCGGGAGAGAATTCTGAAGAATATCCGGTAGTTCCATATCTGGAACTCGTTTTTTGAATCTTGTTGTGCATTGACTTTCCAACTTGTACTTCTGCCTCGAATGCCGTATTCCCCGATGTTCCATCCCCACGTTTAATAGCTTTCTTTTCCTCTTTCCTATATACCTTTTCTAAATACTTCTCTTCTGCCGATTGTACTTTAACCCCAATCACAGGATGAGCTTGAGTAGAGTTTGTATTTTTCATATGATTTCTCACGGCCTGTGATATTGCTTCGTTCTTGTGGAGTTGCTTCATGATTGTGTCGCGATTAGTTAAAAGGGACATAATTAACTCTAACTGATCAAATCCTAACAAATCAAAAAGGTGTTCTTGTATTGCATCGTTGGATTTGTCAGTATCAATCGTTCCAATAACCGCATCCAGAACATCTTCGTTTCCAATTAGATTCAGCAAATGTGTCCGATCCCATGCAACATCCGATTGGGTGGACCCGTTGACGACATGCGAAACTGAATCTGTGGTAGAGGCAGCATTGTGTGAATCTTGATAGTTCACTCGGAATAAGTCTTCTACTTTTTCATGTTCAGTCTTGGAAGTGTCATTCTGGTGAATGGAGTGGACATCTAACAAATTTTCTAATATAAAAGATTCGCTATCTCTATGTCGAAGGACGTTTGCTACATTATCAAGGTTGCCTTTGCCAAAGGGAAATATTTCTGAATCTTCGTTTTTAGATAGACAAACTCCATTAGTACAACTGGAAGAACTGGGATCTGTACTTTTTCTGCCGATTGAGATATTTCGAACCTCCACCACTTTTCCTTTAAGCGTATCAACCTCTCCAGGATCAATATGGTTCAAAATTCCGCTGAATGCTTGCGACGACCGAAGTATCATTGATGGATCAATATTTCCAAGATATTCCTTAATTGTCGAAATCAGTCTTCGGTTTGGACAGGAAGGCTTAAACTCAAATTCGTCATACTCTTTAAGGAAACAAAATAAGAGAGTCAATGCAACTTCGTCCGATCTGCGATTCACGTCAGTCGTGGGAATGTCCGAATAATTTCCAATATCCTTTGCAATGTTGTAAAATTTCTGTATGTCCCCATAGAAGGCCGGTGATATCTGTGTAATTAAGAAATCTCGAACATCAGACCAACCACTGGATCTATATACAAATGAGACCAAAGGAGGTTAAACAAATTCAAGTTCGCAATATGCAGACCAAACACTACACACTGAATTTCTTACTGAGGTTGATTCCGTTGAGCTCTGGATTTTTTGAGCTCTTTGATAAATAGTTCATGGCCATGGTCTTCAACTGATGATAAAATCACCTTCTGGAATCGTCCTGAGGCCTCTACAGACGGTCCAGTTGTGGCTGAAGATGATTTGGCACTGTTTTCCAAAAATTCTGACCAACGTGGGGGATTGTTCATATTCTATATTCATAATCACATATGCAATAATATGACATACGATATTCGAATATATTTAATTACAACTTAAAATAACATTAACATACCTTGTTGTACAGCCACAGACGATGACCAATGACTTTAGAATTTAAAGGCACTTAAAGTAACGTTATATTGTTAAATAATAATGTTAAATAATGATATAATTAAAGTATACATCAGACTGACACGGCAATCAGCAAAAAACGTCACGTTTCTGTCGTCTACAATCTGTGATCTGTGAAAAGCAGTCAAAGAGAGCCACAGAACAGCCGGTTGTGCAAAATGAATTTGGGGCATTTCTGGGTTCTCTATTGGTTGCCTATTTCTTTTGTACCGAATTTCCATTTCTAACCGAACACCGCACATGATGATCACTTGATTTGAAGTAGTTCGAATTCGAATCGTTATCAAGAGTTATCATCATATAAAGTAATTTTGTGTTTATTAGTGTTCAATTAAACCCGTGGTGGTTAGTGTGGCACCTCTTGGTATGCAAAAGCAATCGAAATCAAATATGTCAAATATTATGCTGAATGTAATTTGATCGTTTTGTTATTGAAAGATGCTTAGTTTTAATTTATTTCCTTAAACAAAATTTTGCAATAGGTACTCTATAATAACTTATTATTAATAAGCTTGAAAGCTCCTCATATTCATTCTCATAATCATCTAAATTCATATTAATGCTGTATGCATTAACAGTCTTTGGTATTTTAACATTCTATATAAATGACTACTTATGAAGACTGCACTATTTGGAACCTAGCACAAATGTGAACACAGTATTGCGTTTTAAAGGCCCAAAGTGGTCAATTTGTCAATTAACTTCGGGTTTGTAGAACGACCGGCATCTTTCATTATATATTCTCAAAGTTCTCTCCTGGATAACTTCTTCTACATTGATTTGTGTTTGCAATTCTCTGAACTAAAGTAAGAATAAGCAAATTTGGTATATTATTAAAATCATCAAGTCTCAATTTGAAGGCAATTGGACATACCTTCGTTTGTTCTCTACGAAGCAATTTTAATATCTGGATGTCGCTCGGAGTTGACTTCTTTTGTTCTTTTAGTTGCAGCAATTTCTCGGAAGACAGTGCTAAACATTGCCGAAGTGCAGTATTACGATTAGTATGACTTCCTACAAGCTGAAAATAATAAATTATACAGAACTAACAGATCCAGCTTTAATTTGCAATGCAATTTTGGGCCAAACGTTTAATATTTCTCACCTGGATGAATAGGTCTTTACAATTACTTTGAGCATCTACCTTGGTCGAAAATGACTCGGTAGGTATTGTTGTGTTCAACCTGTTAACTATTTTGTCATCCACAATTCTCATCTGCTTTAGCAAATCCTATATATTGAAGTAAACAGTAATAATAATAATAATAATAATAAAATCATTGATTTAATTAATACTCTAAATATTAGAGATTATTACACATACCAAGAACTCGCTGATATCATCGCATACAGACATTATTTAGAGGTAATTTCGCCTCTGTGAAATAAATTTTAAAAGATTTAAAAGTATTATATTTTCTCGCGATTTATCCTACACCCTAGGGAATCCTAGTCGAGGTTCCCAATTTACAAAGGGAATCCTACACGAGTGTGATTAAGAATTGTGGTATGCGATCGAACGGTCTTGTGCACCTTTCTCTGCAACTTTGCTTGGAAACTTTCACTCACAACTATTTCAAGGCAGCAAAATTGCAATTGATTACAATAAACACGTGCTTTCTCCATACATATTAATTCTTTTGAACAAGATATTTTTTTTAGTAGAATGCAAAAGCTGAACCGGTAAAATGAGATTGAGACAGGCATGTGTTTGAATCTGGTACCGATGTGACAAAAAGGATTTGAGAGTGGACGCACATTTGCATAATGCATGCTCTCGGCCTTGACTAAATATGATTGGTATTATGTATGAGTAAGGTTTATATTTTTTGCTTTAATTAATCAGCTCTGTGCACAGATGTACTTATACCGCACACTCCTTTTTCTGTTCACATTTGAAATTTTTTAATTAATCTCATTTCTTTGACTCAAATCCCCAACTTCATATTCCAAGGAGAATGTCTTTACCTACGGCCTGTTGCACCCTTCCCCCGGTGGAGTCGAATTATACTCCAACAGGGTCTGTAATCCAATTTGGAGAGTACACGATCTACGAGACTGGAGATGCTAAAAGCGACAAATTGCTCATTTGTGTGTATGACATTTTTGGGTATCACCCTGTCACAAAGCAATTTTGTGATAAAATAGGTTCATCCGGATTTCGGGTAGTAATGCCGGATTTCTTTAGGGGAAAGGGATTCCCTCATGAAAATTTTCCTCCAAAGGAGTAAGTACAATAATATGAATTAATAATAAATACTACTTTTGACTCTTTTGCTGCTTGCATGCATAGCCGACAAGTCATTATGGATTTTATATCCACGAGTGGCTCTTGGGACAAACTGGTGAAGGGCGACTTTCTTCAACTTTTTCAACATTATAAAGCACAAGGGGCCCAACAAATTGGAACTTTCGGATTTTGCTGGGGTGCCCTAATGTGCGTACAGGCCTCCGCAGATTTTCCCAATGATATTCAAGCTTCCGTCTTAATCCACCCTTCATTAGTTGAAGGCAAAGATGGAGATCGGGTTATGTCCCCAGTGTTGGTGCTACCTACTAGCGATGATGCGGATATGGTATGCCAGTAAAACCTGGATATTTTTTGCAATTATTAATTGAGACTGATACCTAGTTATTTATTTATAATCCGTCGTGCATGACTATTACCACCATACGCAGATTCCATTTTATGAAAAGGTGAAAGCAAGATTTGGTGAGGATGGGAGTGGTCACTTCCGTTTCGAGGACATGTTTCATGGTTTTTGTGCAGCAAGAGGCAACATGGACGACGATTTGAATAGGAAACGAGTTGATGACGCTTTAGCTTTGTCCCACCAATTCTTCACCAAGAACCTGAAGAAAAAGTGAAACAAATATATGCAAATTCATTTCCCCCTTGCTGTCCATCCATTATGTACA